>PVKM010018219.1:0-25224 GCA_004027735.1 Carollia perspicillata
GGGGGGCGGGGGGGGGGGGCGGAACCGGGTCGGTATTCTCCGGGCGCCCTCCGCTGGGCGGAGAGCAGAACCTGGGAGAGGAGTGCGGAGGAAAGGAAACCCGAAGCAGGCGGGGCTGAAGGGGGAGCCGGAGGGAGGGGAGCCCCAGAAAGGACAGGGTGCGGCAAGGCTTGTGGCCTCTCAGGGGAAAGATGGAAGGGGCTTCTCTGAGAGGGTGGGCCCGGGAAGCGGAGTTGTGCGCGGAGCCTGGGTGCAGCTGGTTCCCTTATGGAGAACAGGGGGTTGGAGGGATGGAACGCTGCGGCGGGGGATCCGGAGACGGAGGGGTGAGTGGTGGGGCAGGAACGCGGGGAATGTCTCTGCCAAGGGAACGCATCCCCTCGGTGGAATGGGGTTATGGGCACCTCAGGGGGGCAGCCACTCAAGAGAGCACGACTGGGCAACTCAAAAGAGGCAGGCGGAGACTCCGCACCCAGCAAACTCGGGGAGTGGTAGCAACTTGGGCAGGGGAGACTGGGGCGGGGGGACACCTCGCTGACCAGGCGCGGGGACCCGAAGGCAGCTGTGGTCCCTGGGCCACCCAGCTACCGACCAACAAGGGTGAGATCCAGATGAGCTCTTTGATGAAACCTGTATTGTTGAGCGGGGTTAGAAGTGATTTTGGTCTCTTCTTAGAGACCAGCTGAGAAGAATCTTCGTTTAAAAGAGTAGTTACGGAGTGAGATTTCATATGAACAGTTAAGATCTACCTGTGTGTGCCTTAGGCATAACTCATAATAAAGGGGTGTGTAATCTTTAGATCCGAATGTGCTACTTGCTCCCCACTCTGTACTCTGTGAGAGGCTATTTCTAAATAAAATCTGGAGGAAAATCAGCAATGTGCACGAGCACACACACAAACACACCATCCACAAGTGCACTGGATTCCACAGCCAAATAAACACCGAGAGTATTGTAGGGTTTTTGGATTGTTGGTGTTGATGAGATCTCCCTTACTAAAGTTAATAGGAAGGTATCCACTTGGAAGGTGGACTGTCTTTGCCCTCATAAAATGTTCACATTCTTTACCCATTCCTGAAGTGTCCAGGTCACCTGGCAGGGAGCGGGGCTGCTTAGGACCTCAGTGGATGGCTGTCCAAGTGTGTGTATAAAGATAAACAAATGGCCGGTGTAGCGTCTGTCTGTTTGTTTTCTGTTGTTTGTCTTTGGGTCCAGCTTCCTTCATGTGTGATAATTTGTTTGGTACTACAGCTAATTCAGGAAGACCCAGGGCCCAGGATTTTGTTATGTGGGTTTCTCCATTGGAAGGTTACCAGACTCTGTGGAGGCCAGGGGAAGAGAGCTGCCTCCCACTCCTTCTGTCCTGGATGTAGATCTGTCTTCTGACAGCACTGAGATTTGAGCTTCCTGGGAGGATCAAGGACTGTGTAGGCAACTAGCATTCCTTTGGCCCATTTTGTTTGTTTGCTTGTTTGTTTGTTTGTTTTCCTTCTTCATGAAAAGGAAGTCTCTTCAATAATTATGCAAGTTAACAGGAAAGGGGTTTATGCTTTTTACAAGTATCATTACAGGACAAGCTTTTTTTTCATTAAGGAGGTGGTCAGAACCTTGTACGAAAATCTGCATGATCATTATTTATTCACTTGCAAATAAAAGCTAGCTGATTCTTCCAATTCTTTATCCAAATGTGAAAAGAAATATGCCAGTATTTATACATTCAAGTGAGTATTTCTCCCCTTCAAAACCTCATCTTGGCAAGCCGTGCACTAATTCTGGTGATGCTGTCATTGCTGAGAATAATTCTGAAGCTCGTGCTTTGGCAGTGCCTTCAGAGTTTGCAACACATTTAACTGAATTGCCTCCTGATGGCAAACCTTCCTCAGATGGGAAACAGCCAAATACCATGTGAGACCAATGGCGGCCTTTGAGGTGGGGAGTGAAGGTTGTCATAGGAAGTATGGCCATTACAGTGATGGGAGTCCCCTGGAAGGACTGGCCGTTCCAAGATGGGCATCCTGTAGAGCTGTGTGTGTGTTTAGGATCAAAGGCAATCCAAGTACACCTTCCTTTGGGTGTTTATGATCGGGTATGAGTGTTAAAATACTGGACCTGTCACCTTACTGTTGTACTTTATGGCCTATTGGGCTGGAGAAAACAAGCCTTTCTTTTTATTTTATTTATCTTTAGAGGGGAAGGGAAGGAGAGAGGGAGAGAAATATCAGTGTACCATTACATTTCATGTGTCCCCTGCTGGGAACTGGCCTGCAACCCAGGCATGTGCCCTGACTGGGAATCGAACCACAATCCTTTGGTTCACAGGCCCACGCTCAATCCACTGAGCTACACCAGCCAGGGCGAAAATAAGCCTTTCTTTTCCTTTGCGGGTACTCTTTACCAGGTTCTTTTCATCACTGTGCATTTTTACAGAAAATAAAACAAACAAAAGATTTGTTTTCCCACACACACACACAAGGTATCCAGAAAATCACTTAACATATGTGTATAATTAATGCCTTCTACGTGAGATTTCATGGAAAAGGATCTATAGAAGCAAGGTGAAGAGAATGGTCTCTGCAAATCCATTTTGGTCTTGGGATTCCATGGCACCCAGTGTAAAAAACGGAGTTAACATCTCCCTGTTCTTCCATCGTTTTCCTCAATTCTCTTTTCTTTCAGGATATAATCAAAAGCTGTATACAGCCATCACTCATTCGAACCTGGATCAGGCTGTGATCCTAGGCAAGTTATTACATGTGTTTTGGCCTCAGTTTTCTTACCTGAAAAAGAAGATACTAATGAGTATGTGCCTCATGGGACTGGAATGAAGGTTTAATAAGATTTATGCATGTAGAACACTGAGTTCAGGGCCTGGCACATAGTGCTCCACAGAGTCTAGCTAGTTTTATTATTAATCGTGTTTATTGGTAGTTATTTTAAAAGTCCTTGGAAGCCATGTGCAGATTTATCATTTCCTAGGTAACAATATCCCCTCAGCTGGGCTTTGCAAATGGTTATGTGAATGAGAACATTTTGCTTTTACTCTCCTGGCCTCCTAGGAGTTTTTAAAGAGCGACTTTGAAGGCAACTGTAACTAGCTCCTTTATTTTTAATTCAGATATTTTTAAAAGCAAACATTCCTTTTTTGATTGTATACTAGGTATAATCGTTTAGTGACAATCTGAAGGAAGAACGTAAAAGCTTCTCCCGTAATTTTTTTTCCTGACCCAGTAAAAGATGACTCTAGTGCAGTAGCTACAGTTCTCTTGGCATGTGTTGAAAGGGATGACTCTGGGGAACACTGGTTTTAGTTGAACTTGAGTTTTGCTCTGCTCTGTTTTCTCAGTGACAGGGAAGAAGAACCTGGCACTAAGCTCTCAGCGCTTCCATAAATATTGCCATCAATTTTTTCAGTATATGCATTTTATTAAAATTTATATGTAAATTAGGAAGATACAAACTGTGGGAATATGATTTTCATTTCGTTTTCCTCAAGTAGTTAAGGGCTCTTATGAAGGTAGTTGTTCCATGCAGTGCTCGCCATTCAGCAGGAGTTGTCTGTTTCAGGCAAGCCTGTGCAGGAGGAGACAGAGATGTACAAGAGACAGACTTCATCCTCTGGAAAATCGCATGACGTGCTCTCATAGGGCTATGCATTAGCAAATTTTTTTTTTTCTCCCAGTGGCTCCTGGGGCCAAAGATGAAATGGGATTTCACTCATGTTCTTTTCTCTCAATTTCCTGGAGAAGGCTAAATGTATATAATAGATCTCTTAACAGTGTTCATAATTTCCAGGTGGATTAACTTCCAGGATTAAATCCTGCCATGCACTCAAATGCCGTGAAAGGAGAGAATGGCTATAAAAGTACTTGGTGAACTGTAACACATCGCACTGTAGGGCGGGGTGATGTTGCTGCACTTACACGGTGCTGGAAAACAACGCAGCGTGCCGGGTTAGACTACGTGGTTCTCGGCGCGCAGGAGAAGCGGTGTTGCCACACACCACCAGAGGACATTTGGCAACATCTAGAGACATTTCGGGTTGTCACAGCTGGAGGGGGGAAGGATCTTACTGGCATCTGATAGGTAGAGGTGCTATTAAGCATCTTCTAACGCACAGGACAACCCCTCACAACAAACAGTTATCCAGTCCCAGATGTAAACAGTATAGAAACCCTGAACGAGAGCAGGGGGTCTGGAATGGGGGATGAACCTGCGTTAGCATCCTAGCACCCTCAGTTATTATAGGCACGACCCTGGGCGAGTACCTTCAACCTGAGAATCTCAACAGATACTGTGGAATTAAATGAGATACTTAGCAAACAGAAGGCACCCAGTAAATAGTTAACACTTAGAAAACCCAGGACTGTATGCCTCAAGCAGACACAGTTTTTTGTTTTTTTAACCAGTTGTGTACAGAGCTAATACAGGTTTCTTGACCCCATCTGTGTATCCAAGGAAAGGGCAGGGACATAGGCTGATGGCTCCAGCATTCTGGTGCCTTCTGCATCTGGCCCAGGTTCTACCCTGGTCCTGCCAGACAGCTAAGTATAGGCTTCAGATCACTCCAGCCAGGTGACCAGGACAGTCCCCCAGCTCTCTCTTCTGTAGAGCACAGACGGAAGAGCTTTCTCTTTCATCCGGGCTCTAGCTGGAAGGAGATACCCAGGCCCTGAAGCCCCTTTTGACTGAACTTATCTCCAAGTTCTTCTGAAACTCCTGTCTATACTGGGTCAGAGGAGACAAGGAGGTCTGGTGGTTTCCCTTTACTTTTCCTTAGTTCCTCCTACTCAAGCAGAAAGTTCCTAGGGGTCCTTTCACTTTTAGCACAATCCTCCAAATCCGTTCCAGATTTTGCTCTTCGTGGAGTTGCCCAGCCATCTGGGAGGAGAAGGGAGGCCTCCTATAAAGCCCGAGCTCCACTTTGATCTTCATTCCTTTCCCTGTTTTCCTGAAGCACACTGAAGCCACATGAGTCAGTAATGCACTCACAGTTACCAGTGGAGCTTCAGCGGGGTGGGGGTGGGGAGACCTCCGGGTGCAGAGAGTGTTTAGGAGACAGGGATATAAATAATTTACCCTGGTGTTTTAGCTAGATAGAAATATTAGTTCTGTGGTGCTCAGTTCTGGCTGTCTAAGAATGCTGATGCCCAGGCCCCGCCCCATACCGCTGATTCAGAATCTCCGTGGGTAGGGCCTGGGCACCAGATGTTTCAAATGCTCTTCAGATGATTCTGGTGCCCATTGAGTCCAGGGTCATGACTATGCCTTGTGAAATGCGTGATCTGCATTAAAAACACAACAAAAAAAAAGAAAGAAAGAGAAAACCAAATTAAAATAGCAAAGTCACAGTATTATTTCATTAAGCTTTTGTTTTTCAGTGATCAGTATGCCTGTTTGAATGTCAAAAATGTTTCTCCTAATGGGTTACAGTAAAAATAAGTTGGAAAAACATTGTTTTAGAGCCTTAGTGGTATTTAATTTATGTTGACAAATTCACATCTTGCAATATTTTTGTGCGAGCATCTGCAATATGACATTTGTCATATTGACTTTTGTCCTGTAAGGCCTAGAGAGCAGACATCACCATACTGATTTTTTTCACAGATGAAAGAAACTTGGAGTTGGAGAGGGTGAGAAATGTGTCAAAGTCACAGTGGGAAAAATGGTAAAAACAGGGACTCAAACCCGGGGCTTCTGATTACTGCCACAGGGCTCCGTCGACCACATCTTTCTCTCTCTTCTGACTTAGCAGACCCTGTGTAACAAAGGAACAGCACGAGCCTGGCTTCAGCATTGTAAAAATAATTACTGATGGACCATTTACTTGTGTCAGGAAATAGATAATTCTCGGAACAACTCAGGGAGATTGGTGTTATTAGCCCCCTTTCACAGATGAGGAAACTGAGGTGCAGAGAGGTTGTGACTTGCCAGATGAGCAGAGTTCTGACAGCAAGGTCACACCCTTTATTTGTGCTTTCTGTTGCCCCAGTACTAGTTTGTCGGCATTTCTCTAGATTCTAGACTCCTGTCCCACAGGGCCCTTTCAGTATTAGGAAAATGTCCCTATGCCTTAGACGGCTCAGGCTGCCATAACAAAAGACCACAGACTGGGTGCCTTGAACAACGGACATTTGTTTCTCGCAGTTCTGGAGGTTGGGAAGTGGAAGATCAAGGTGCCAGTAGGTTTGGGTCCTGTGAGGGCCTCTTCCAGGTTTGCAGATGGCCCCCGGCTTGCCGTGCCCTCATGCAGCAGAGAGAGAGTCAAGAAGGCACACAGCGAGCGCTGAGCGAGTGCCCTAGAGAGCAGGAGAGCGCTCTGTCCCATTTTCTGCACTAAACCCATCCTGGGACCCCACCCTAATGACCTTATGGAAACTTAACTACTTCCCAAAGGCCCCAGATTCAAACAAGGGACCGTCACATTGGCGATTAGGGCTTCGACATAAGCACTGGATGGTGGGGGGGGGGGGGTGCGGAATGTGCAGACATTCAGTTCATAACACTCTACTACCTGAAGCTCCCATTCACCTTTCCTCCTGTGTGTGGCTGGGAATCCGCACCCCCCACCACCCAGTGATTAAGGAAAGTCGCTTAGGCTGTTTGTGTTACTTAATGGCACAAATTACTGAAGTTCGTGGTGTGATTTGGTTAGTTCTGGCTGAGGAAAAACCTGAACCCTAACCCTTGTGGAGGAAGATCTTGATGGGCTTCGCAGTGGTCTGGAACCAAAAGCTATCTTTTTTGTTCATTTGTTCATTCATGTATTCATCCATCCATCCATCAAATATTAAGGTCCAGGGTCTGTGCTCTGTACTGGGGATGGAATGATGGGCAAAAACGCAGTCCCGACACTTACAGAGGTAATAGTTTGGAGGTAAGTTTTAGAGGTGACCGTCCACCTGAAAGATAGGTTGGGAAAAATATTTATCACGGCTTTTAAATACTTGTACACAAGTCCAAAGCAAAGCTCAGGCCACATGTCAATAGAAGGACACTGGAGAATTAGACTAAACATGATGCACATGATATTTGGAAGCCACAACTCCTCAAAGGTGGGGAACTGCTCTCTGCTGTAACAAGCCAACTGGGTTGGATGGTCAGGTGGAGTTCAGCCTGGGGCTTCAGGAAGACTTTCCTTCTTTGCCTGTCCGGGAGGGTACAGACTTCCAGGCTGTCTATTTTCTTATGTGAGAGGAATTCAATACTGTATCAGTGCTATTTGTCAAATGAGTGAATTCATAATAGTTATGGTGAATGTTAACATATAATAGAGGTAATGGGAAACTTTAAGATTTCGCGATGAGTACAACCAGAGAAGACCCAAGGCTGGCTCTCCCCCTTTTCCAGGCTGAGCTGGTTCCTGACTGTAACTGATCCCCATTATCAGGGCTATAAGAATTTGAAGGAGATCAGAGTTAGGGTTATTGATTTAAGAGGCTTTTGTTGGTCTTGAGACACAGCTAGCATTAAGGGCAGTGACATTTACCCTTCTAGGGTGATATGGTCCAAGATGAAGAAGAGTAAAGAAGAAAAAATAGAGAATTTGTTCACCAGTCGCTCGCAACTATGTATTTGCCCTATCCTTAGCACCTGCCTTTGGGGCCTAAGAGGATGACCTCGTTCAACATGAGCGTACAGTCAGGAAACTGGGTGAGGGCTACATGGAGCCAAACCAGCTGAAGATGGTAGTAGAAAGCACTTACTCCGTTGAATACTGCGTGTAGATTATACTTATGTGAGAAATGAAACCCTTTGCTGGTAAAACTATCTTCACCTTTTCATTTTAGGCTCATTCTAAAGAGAATTGGTAAAGTTGTACAAAATATAGAAGACAAGGGAAGATGATGTAAAATCAGCCTTGAAGTGTAACGGCTCTTGAATTAGAAAGTGCATATTCTCCGTAGTATATTTAACTCTGTTCGCAGAATTCATTCCAGGAGTCCCATCTTAGCTTTTCTATTCCCGCACTTAAACAAGATAAAGGCATTACCATTCTCTCCGGTTGCCAGGAATCCTGAGCACTTTAGAAAGTGGAATTAGTCAGTTTCATGACTGGCTAATGTTGAGGTTGGTATGACTGCAGTACTCAAATGTCTGCAGTACCAGACAACAGGTTCAGGTAAGGCTCTGAAAAAAAAAAGGTAATTTTGATGACATTGAAACTGGACAGCATTTCAGGAAGTTGGAAATGATGCATCAAATCTCAGTTTGGTGCAGAGGTTCGGGTTAGTTTACAACGTGCTGTAGGTATTTCCTGGATTGCATGGCCTTTTCTCTCTGTCTCTCTTTAAAACATCCCGAATGATGACTTATAGCTTGTCACTTGCGTCCCTGAAAGTAATGCCACATTTTACTTGCTGCTGTCAGTTCACAGGGTCCCTGATAATTTTCTGTCTCATCTGGGATGTTAGTCGTTTTAGATGGTCACAGCTGGGAAGGCACTCTGACAGAGGAACGCTTGGGAGGAAAAGCTAGAAAAAAGAAATAGGTGCTCTTGGGGGTGTAGATGGAATCAGGCCAGAGCAGCAGAGGTGGGGTCCAAACAGGAAATCTGTCAGTCCATCTATAGCAATTGTGTTGTCTAGTTACTAAGTGCCCTACACTGTGCTAGACACGTTGAGGGCACAAGAGCAGCACAAAGCATAGTTTCTGTGCCTAAAGAGCCAATAAGACATTTGGAGCATCACATTTTTCTCACATAAAAAAGAAAGAAAAATTTAGACGGTTAAGTGCTGGGCCTTGGAGCACAGGTGGTGCTTAGGTATATGAAAAGAGCAAAGTCAGCATGAGCTCCTACAGTCGAAGAGCAAGTCAGAAGAAACAGCCTGCGTGAGATCTTGCAAGAGGGGTAGCATTTAGATGAAGAGGTGGGCAATTCTCACGGAGAGACGGCTTAAGCAACAGCATGGGGGCAAAAGTCAGAATGGCACGTGTGTGTGCAAGGCCCCAAGGAAATTGCTTCATTCTGCTTCACTTTTCTCTGTATCACAATGCACCACTTCGCGTATTCCATGTTTATTTGTTTAGACTCTGTCTTCTGCACTGGGTCATAGTGCTCAGCTGCATAAGGAATACATACGGCAGGAGTTCAGATCTAGATTTCTTTTTGCAGTTGACTGTCTGGAGAAAAGGAAATGAAATCATTCATAAGAAATATTTTTCAAGGGCCTACTATGTGCTTGTCACAGGTCTAGGTGTTGGAGATATGGAAATGACCAAGATCCCTGCTTTTATGAAATATGTATTCTTTTGGGAGGAGACACACAATAAACAAATGAATCAAGAAATATATAATTTTAGGCAGTAAAAATGCTATGAACAAGAATAAATCAGGGTAAGGGCAGAGAAATTGCCAGCTTTAGATAAGGTTAAGGATAAGATAAAGATTTTAGATGAGTCCTAAACTTCCCTAAAGTCTTTGCCAGTGGATTTCTGGCTTTATTATTTATACCCATCTCATCCATTGATCCTCTGGACATGGCCTGTCCAGAAAAAGTCCAGCCACTGTGAATATAATGAAAATGGTTTGCATGATATCAATGTACCCTGGCAGCCAAGGAGAGTGGACTGGAATACACATGTGTGAACAATGATGACTTCACTGTACTAGTCAGTGGAGGCAGTAGACACCATTGAGTGAGCGTGTGTACTGTGTGGCTGTCACATTCAAAATGACTGAGTAGAATAATGGATGTGCATCAAATTTTGCGTTAAGCTTGAACATTCCTCAGTGGAAACTATTCAGATGATTTAAAAGGCTGAAGCTCTGGGCAACTAGTGATTGGCAGCTTCACCATGACCATGCGCCCACTCATGCATCACGACTCAGGAAGAATTTTTTGGCAAAACATTGTTATCACCAAGGTGACTCAGCCCTCCTCCAGCCCAGATTTGGCACCCTGCAACTCCTGGCTTTTCCCAAAACTAAAATCTCCTTTAAAAGGGAAGAGATTTCAGACCATGGATGAGATTTGGGAAAATATAATGGGGCTGCCGAAAGCGATTCCAACAAATGATTTTGCAGAGTGTTTTGAACAGTGGAAGAGATTCTGGGAGAACTGTGTGAGGTCCCAAGGTGCCTACTTTGAAGGGGACTAATGTGTCATTGTCCTATGTACAATATTTCTTGTATCTTGAATAAATGTCTATTTTTCATAGTACATGGCTGGATACTTTCTGGACAGCCTTTGAATATACTGTGGACATTCAGTAAGTGGCCTTGCTAAAATTGAATTTGGCCATATTTTTCTCATAACTTTTTACTATTTATAATTTTTTTTAATTTAAATGTCAGAAGATGTTTATGGAAGGAGAAAAGGGAACCACATAGGTAAGCACTGATGACAATAGCATAGTTACCTATACATCAGCTCTGTGAAGAAGATTGAGTACATCTGCATTAAAGTGTTATCACATAAAAAAAGGAAATGTTAAACTGCTTATAATTATGTATGTGTGATATGTCTCATGACCTGGAGAGCCACTGTGTCTAAATATATTAACCAAATTCCAAAGGAGGTGATTGTGGTACAATCACGTATCCCTGAAGGCATACCGAGACATGAAATTGCCACTGTGCATTGAGCAATTGCTATGTGCCAGCATTGTGCAACGCACTCTGTTTACAATCTCTCCAATCCCTGAAACAACCTTAGGAGGGAGATCGTCTGGTTTACCCAGGAGAAAACTAAGATGAAGTAAGTAGCCCAAAGCCACCGCAGTTAGTAAGTGTCAGAGCTGCGACTGGAGATCCCATCCCACGTCGTCGAGAGGGCCTGGGGCAGATGAGTTCGGATTTAATTAAGGGTTCTCCTAGAGTGCTTATCTAACCTAGAGTAGGCCCAGGGTGGCACTTCCTGTCCCTCCGCCTCATTATCTTGTCTAAGCAATTCCATCAGCTGAGAGTGTCAGGGGCTGACACTGGATTTACGTAGGTGGCTCCCTCAGCCTATGGGAGGCATACACTCTGGTGGTAGAGCGCAGGGACCGAGGTGGGGCGGGGAGAGAGGAGGGGGAAGAGGTGCGTTGAGCTCTTTTTCATTATTTCATGTGCCTACAAAACTGCATACATGCAGGTCAAATAGTCGCACAGTCCGTTAAAACTGGGAAGAGCTTTGCTTTCAGCTGGGGCGATAAAAGCTCAATTTCAAGCCACCCACCACCTCATCTAAACTCTTATGTGTATATCTGATTAAAAGATGTGGAATAATGAATATTTAATGGGTGCAGTTCATTTAGAAAACTTTCAAAGCATAGAGAACTACTACTAATAATTTACAGCAGGTTTGACTGTGAAAATATTGGGCAGTAATGGATGGCTTAGCAAGTTCTCAGTGCAGCCCCCTGCCCACCCCCGGAACGCTGCTGACCCCAGAACCACCTATGGCCTCCAGACAGACAGGCTGCTGCAGAGGTGATTTTCCGACCTAGACACAATGCCTTCAGGAACCTCTCTGATTTATAACAGATTGCATGTATTGAGCACATGCTGGCAGTTTTACCTGTATTATTGTCTCTCTTTCTTAAATTTTCTATCATAATTTCAAACAGACAAAGGTAGACAGAATGGCATTATAACCCCCCATGTTCCCATCCCCCAACTTCAACAATGATCAATTCAAGGCCAACTTCTTTATTTATACCTTAGCTCCAGGTGGTCTTGACGTCAACTTCAGACATTGTATCATGATTTGTGAGCACTCCAGTATGTAATTCTAAAAGATAAAGACTGCTTTAAACTTCACAAAAATCCTATCAGTCAGGTACCATGATATTCTTAATTTATAGATGACAATAATGAGACACAAGGATGTTAAAATACTTGCCCAAGCGTAAGTTGGGTGACTTGCCCAAGGTCACCCAACTTCTAAGTGGCAGAGTCAGGATACAAACCTAAGCTCACTATTTCCAGAGCCCACCTGTTAACCCCCATGCTAGACAGTTGCGACCAGCCTTCTGCTGTAGCTGATCCTACAGGACAGAATAGATCCTGGAGTTAGAAGTACACAGTACTAGGAACACAACTATTGGCTTCTGTGAATTTAACTGACCACTGCAGAAATCGAGTCTGTTTAGGTACACAAGGATAGGATGGCTAGGGAAGGCTTGGACTTGTCATCTCCAGGAATGAAAGGAACAGCCTGAAATATTGGCAGATCCTATCGGGGCAGCAAAACCGATCAAGTGGCACGATTGTGAGAGTGTTTGAGATGTCGGAGAAACCCACAGTGGAAAGAGCTTGACAGAAAAAATGACAGTCATTGGGTCGTGGCTGCCAAGAGAAGTGAAAGGCTTCTTTTAAAATGAATTTTCCGTTGGTATTCTCTCTTGGCAGAAGGAATCCAAGTTCTCCCACTGAGTCTTTTCAGTTTGTTTCTAGCACAGCTAATTGTGTTTATTTGTCTCCCGGATCACGTGTCTTCCTCTTCTCCCTTGCCTTCTCTGAGGTCTCTTGCCTGCTGTGTACTACTGTGGCTGCCAAAGATGTTCTCCTCACCTGGGAGCCAGTTGGCTGACAACACAGAGTAGATGTCGGGAGGCCAGCTCTGTCTCTCCAAGAGGTTGGACCTGGCCTCTGGGGTCCAAGTCCACCTCAGGGGAGAAGGAGAGAGGTTATATAAGCTGGCTATGAGAGGAACCATGTCGTTTGCCTTGTATGTACCCCCTTGGTCCATCAGTGTTAAGGACAAAGCAGACAGCAAGCGAATACTATCAATTGATCCAGAGAGCTTGGCTAGTTCAAGTTCAAGAAACTGAGTCTCCATTTTTTTTAGTAATACAAGCATCGCACTGACTTACCTGCTTGTCTTTGGGATCACTGACATTTGCTCGATTCTGAAACCTCTGTCTCTTTTCCTTCCCCCTCCCCCAGGCAGTCCCATTACAGAAGACACATACCTGCTGCAGAACTACCCCGCTCCTTGTTAGCCCTGTTGCCCATGGCAACGCTAGAAGGTGGGACTTGCTGAGGTTCTTGTCAGGAAGAGCTTCGGAATTCCACCTTTGACTCTCTCTGGGGCATGCCAGCAAGGACCTCAGCTGTTGTCCTTTTTCAGAGATTCTATATTTTAAAAAAACATTTATTGTAAATGTTTCAAAATAGTTTTTATGATTGATGTGACTTCTACTTTTTTTAAAAGTCAAGGGGGGAAAACAGTGGATTGCAAGCTGGTTACCTCGCCATAGTGGAGTCTGCTCGGGGGTGGCAAATCCTTGGCTCCGTGCCGCAGGCCCCTCCTGAGCCTGGTGTCCCTCGGGGGCCTGTGGTGGACTTGGTAGGTGCAGCACAGCACCTCTTGGTCTGAGCAGCCTGGCCTGGAATACCTGTCAATACAGGAGCCCAGGAAGCCCTTACCAACCAGGTTAACAGGAGGGCTGAAACCTATTTGCCGTTTCCTAAGTAAGTGGTCTGTAAAGCCCTTGACTGCCTAGCCTCCGAAGCCTTTCATGCGGTCACGCGCGGTCACTAAGAGCTAGGGACCAGCGCCCTCCTCTTTCACCAAGAATCAGATCAAAAGGAGGGGAAATCTTGTCACCCAAGCACGCTAAATCCTTCTAGAAAGCAGATGACAAGGGGAAAATGTGTTAAATGTGGATGGTTCCTGGTGGATTTGGAGGTCAAGACTCTCCCTTTTCAACCCACAGTTAAGTCTGAAGATCAGTTGGTTCGTCAGTAAGACTAATTGAATTCATTCTTTGTGTGGGAGAAATGGAGTGCCTAATGCTTATAAGAGGAATGTAAAGCCAATGGAAGCCCAGAGCCTGTCCTAACGAGTTCCTAATCTAGTACAGCAGTTGTATTAAGCTGAGTTTAGATTCAGTGTAGTTTAACTCACTCTCAGATGACTAACAATTCTCTTTACTTTGAAAAGAAATTTAAAGAGTATTAAGATAATGCCTTTGAAGCAACAGGATTTCCTTGACAGAAGGTGTTTTGAGTGTTCATGACCACATTATAGATAGTGCACCAGGCTGTAGGAATGACTTGGGCCAGTCTCTAGTCATCAGAATCATTACCTTCTGATAAACTGCGCCGGCAGAAGCCTTCCGGGCTGATCCCTGCGGCTGACCCCACGGAGATTGGCAGAGGAAGCCAGGCTGCTGTCTGGGTGGTTAGTATCAGACTGTGTGTACGCCAGTGTGGTTTCTCTTGTTTTAATCGCCATAATATGCATTTACCAAAAAAAATTTTTTTTTAATTCTCTGATTTACCAGCAAGGACTGGCAGAGGATATTTTCCATTTAAAAAGTCTCAGCTGACTGTTGGGGCTGGAGGGAGAAAGACAAAGGGAACCCTACCAGTCAAACAAGCATTAGATTGGCCAAGTATTTTTAAGTTTTTCTTAAAAATCAGGTTAGATTTAGAGCCCCCCCCCCTTTCTGGTTAATCGTGTACTTTTATCCAGCAGTGCTTATCTAAAAATCATCCTTAGCCGAACTCACTTCTGGCTTATTACTTTTTACTTTCTTCATCATTTTGGATGTAATGTGAAAAGAAAGAAAAGGAAAAACATCGTGTGCTGGTGTTATTTTGGAATAACAAGTAGTCCGAAGTAGCCGAATTCTCCGAAGGGGATGAATGGCTGGTGAGGCTGAAACAGTGAGCCGGGCATAATCGCGCCCTTCAGTAGATACTGCAGGCCTTTGTCCCAGGGAGGGCCGGGTGCTGGAAATGAAACTGTAAGTACTGGTCTTGAATTCTCTGGTAACAATAAGTTCTTGTCTCTTCCCAAGACCATATGATCTGTGGAGCTTGCCAGAATAGCTTCTGGCTGGTACTATGTATTTTGTTTTATAAAGATACCCTGGGGACTTTAAAAATGCATCCTTTGGGGTTAAAATCATCTTATTGAAAAGCATCTTGTTTGAATGTCAGCTACATGGTGAACTTACGTAATGTTGGCTTTTACGTGCTAAATAAGCTTACAACTTGGAAGCGATGCTTTCTGGACTGCAGTCATCTTGTCTTAGGCTTGTAATTACATTCGTTTTTTTTTCAACTTTAATTCAAAAATCTTAAGTTGTTGGCTTCTATTATTCTCAGTTTACAGATGGCACTACTGGTGCCAGAAGGATTGCGGTTTATTTTTAATATGTGATTCATTTAATTTGATGAGAGTAGGATTTGGGCCTTATGCCTTCCAGCTCGCTTTGCCTCCAAGATCAATACAACTTCAAAGAAGAAAAGTTGTTCGTTTTTAAATGGAGTTTATAATGGATGTATCTTATTGATACTAATTACAGTGTATCTACTACAGTATAGCTTTGATTCATCAAAGACTTCAATTAAGCTAATTTTTATTGACATAATCCACTTTGGAAAAAAAACATCAAATCACCAAAACATCAAAACCTCTAGCAGGAAAGTAAAGTCCTACTAGAACTTTTGCTCAAGAGAAACTTCACAGGAGGACTTCAGTCTCACAGTAGGACTCCAATCTTCTCGACCTCCGTTATCCAAGCTGCGTAATGGTCACCGATGTCCAGAAGGAGATGAAGGACATGGACAGTTCTCAATTATCAAAATCGTTTTCACTTACACATTTAATAAAGTAAACAAGTACATTTGAGAATGAGTTTCAATAAGTGAGGCTGAAACAGCATTTCCTGAATAGCGTAGTAACTCAGGGCATTGTTTTTGGAGCAAGACTTCCTGCGTACAGACTCTGGCCCCACCACTTCCTGTCTGCGTGACTTTGGGCAAGGGACTTAACCTGTTTCCTCATCTGTACCCTGCGGGGGAGAAAGAAATCTTCCTCTACTCTTCTAGCCTTTTCAGTTGGTCCAATAATTAAATCAACCTGAGACAGATTAACAAGAGAAAATAATTAACTTTAATTACATATGTATGTATGGGAACCCCATATATGTAAGAAGTTCATGCAGCATTGTTTATAATAGCCATGATGTGGAATCAACCCAAGTTCCCATCAGTAGACAAGTGGATAAAAAATCTGTGGCACATATGATCAATGGAATATTACTCGGTCATGAAAAAGAATGAACTTTTACCATTTGAGACAGCATGGAAGAACCTTGATGGTATTATGCTACGTGAAAAAGTCAGTCAGAGAAAGACAAATACCATATGATTTCACTTACATGTGGAATCAAATGAACAAAATTAATGCATAAACAAAACAGAAATAGAAACAGACTCATGCATACAGAGAACAGACTGATGGTTGCCACAAGGAAAAGGGATTGGGTAACTGGGTGAAAGGATTGAGAAGTACAGGTTGGAAGTTATAAAATAGTCACGGGATGTAAAGTACAGTGTAGGAAATGTAGTCAGTAATATTGCAATAACTATACATGGTGCCAGGTGGGCACTGGAAATATCAGGGGGAACATCTTATAAAGTATATGGTTGCCTGACCACCATGCTGTACACCTGAAACTAATGCAAAATCATATTGAATGTAAACAGTAATTGGAAAACATTTTTAAAAATTTAAGAACAAAGTCACAACCTCAGTGGTCTATATAAAAAAAAGTTCAGAGACAGAAAGGTAAAAATGAGCTATGTGTGACATGCTGAGAAGGTGCCCTAGGGCTTCAGAGGGGTGGAAGGTACTTTCAGAACAGTGAGAAGAGCAGATGTCCAATAATTAGATACTTGCCCTGCCCTATAGCTAGGCCATAAAAACTTATCTCTTGTAATAATTCTTATGGTGGATGATGCTCCTATTTAAATTCTTTAAGGGAGAGATAAAAATGTCTCATGAGCCTGAAGGGTCTTGATTTCCTTCAGCTCAAAATATCCACATGCAAAGTAGCACATCTTGGGGAGGCCTGGTCTGAACACCTGCCTGTTCCGAACACCCGCAACTTCAGTTTATAGCGTTGTGAAGAATAAGTTATTTAATAACATGCAGAGAACTTAGAACTGTGCCTAGCATACAGTAAGTGCTCAATATATGTGAGTCATTACAATGCTATTGGCGACTAGATAAAAAGGAATACCAGGGTAAGCTGAAAGAAAAATGTATCTCTGGCTTCCAACTCAAGCACCTTGGTGCTGCCATTTACTGAGATGGGAACAGGTTGCTCGGGACAGAAGAAGGCTCGCCGGAGGAAGCTCAGGTCTCTTTTGGTTGTGTTCACATGGGCACTGGATATACCCCATGTCAGAGAATCACTAAGATTTCTGTGTACTGCAGATGCTCTCCTAGGTTTTCTTGTGAGCTTTGCAAAAACACCTAAGTTTCACATGCTACAAATTTCCATGTGAATAATATTGAACATAATAATGGCACACAGTAGATAGACACTCATCAAATATTTTTCTTTTTTTAAAGATTTTACTTATTTATCTTTAGAGGAGAAGGGAAGGAGAGAGGGAGAGAAATATCAATGTATGGTTGCCTCTCATGCGTCCTGCACTGGGAACTGCAGGCATGTGCCCTGACTGGGAATTGAACCGCAATCCTCTGGTTTGCAGGCCCGCGCTCAACCACTGAGCCACACCAGCCAGGGCTCATCAAATATTTCTTAAAGGGATAATTGCTTTCATCAGGTCCTAAGCAGTTTGGGTAGAGATAGTGGATACACACACTGTGTGCATGCACACTCACATGCACTAGTTCACAGCCAGACTGAGATTTTGATGTAGAAACAGGGAAAGTAAAGGCCAGTGTACTTTAAGCGTGTCTTTGTTTCACAAATTCATTTACTGATTCTTACGATGAATATTTACTGAGTACTTACTATATGCCAAGTACTGTACTAGGTGCAGGAGACATATGACTGAACAAAATAGACAAAGATTCATCTGCTAATGCGGTTTATATTCTGGATCAGCAGCACTGCTAGGGAGGAGAGATAATAAACATAATAAATAAAAGTGATATGTTAACATCACACCCATCAGGATGGCTACAACGAAAAATAAACAGGTAGTAACAAGTATTGACAAGGGTGCAGAAAAATGAGAACTCCTGGGCACTGTTTGTAAGAATGTAAAATGGTGCAGCCACAGTGGAAAACAGTATGGCAGGTACTCAAAAACTAAAAAATAGAATGAGCGATGATCTCGAAATTCCACTTCTGAGTACATTCCCATAAGAATCGAAATCAGGGTCTTAAAGAGATACTTGAACAGCTATGTTCGTAGCAGCATTATTCACAGCGGTCAAACGGTGGAAACACCCTAAGTGTCCATCGCCAGATGAGTGGGTGGACAAAAATACAGTAGATACATACCATGTAATATTACTCAGTTTTAAAAAGTAAGAAATTCTGACATGCTACAACATGGATGAAACTGGTAGACATTATGCTAAGTGAAATAAGCCAGTAACCAAAGGACAAATGCTGTCTGATTGATTCCACTATATGAGGTATCTAGAGTCACAGAAACGTAAAGTAGAAGGGTGTCTCCCAGAAACCAGAGGAAGGGGAGGGCGCGGAGTTGTTGGAGAGGAACAGAGTTTTGGTTTTGGAGGGTGAGTGTTCTGGAGACTGGTTGCATGGCAGTGTGGATGGATGTATTTAACACAAGTGAACTCTACACGCAAAGGGGGTTCAGATGGGAAATTGCGTTAGGTGCATTTTACCACAACTTTTTTAAGGTATGAGAAAAACAAGTCCCAAGGTAAAAAGTACTACAGAAAACAAAGAAAAAGAGCAGAGTACGGGGATTCTACGGGGCTGGGGAGGGCCCAAATGCATTATTAGGTCAGTAGGCTGCTGAGCAGGCGAGATTTGAGCAAGGACTGGAAGGAGTTGTTTATCTCTTGGCTGCCATTATAATCGGTGTCTAAATCTTCCAGGGCCCACCTGCGGTGTGAGGCAGTGCTGAGGCCATGATCAAGTGGTGTGTCTCTTTAAAGTTTACTCTGGTGTGCAGCTGATGCAGAAACCCTGGCCCTGGGCATCTCAAGCCGGCTGGAAAAACAATCGGGGCCCTCAGGTAGCACTTGCACAGATTATAATCAGATGTCATCTGAGACTTGAGGTTATGTTACAGTAAAGAGAAATGGTTGTTTTCGTACTTGGCCCTTTCTAAAATGAAACTCTATAACATAGAAACGACAGTCAGGAGTTTGACTTTTTAGTTAGTCCTGAGTTTGCATGTTGTTGCTCAACCCCTTTTCAATATGAGTTTTAAACTCCTTCAGACTAGGATTTTCAAGGCTTCAGCTGGCCTTTCTGTCAACCCCTAACTGGAGAGGGGAGCTCCAGGCTACTTATTTCAGTTATTCTCCATCTGGTAGGTCATATGGCATGGGATATGAGCTGCTTGTAAAAATCCTGTGACCTGGACATGTGTTACTACTAACTTAAGAGGCTGAGATAAACAGACCTCAACTTGCACTGACTTAAGCCAATACATTGTACTCATGGAGAAATTGAAAGACATTTGCAGTACTGGATTCTTGAACTATTTTTCCACATTTAATTTTTTAACCTTCTCCATATCTAATAAGAAAAAAGAATAATGAGCATGAACCTCTACTTTGGAATCAGGGAGAAACCTCTCACCACGCCCCGCCCCCACCCTACTGCACCTGGAGGAGAGATGGACAGCTGTGGGCAGACGGGCACCTCTGCCCCTCCGCAAGCCTCTCCCTGGCCAAGGATCCTGAAGCTACGCCACGGCCATTCAGCACACACATGGATATTTGTGACTGTCTCCCCAGGCTCGAGTTGAATAATAATTGCTAAGGTCATGGGACGAGGTGGAGGGAGGGGGACTGGATTTCCTCTGTAAGTCTTGTCTACACTGATGGCAGCAAACACTGGTCGACTAAAAACAGCACAGCACCAAACTGGAAAATGACTCTTCTCCCCGCAGTCTTTTGATAACATTCTTACCTGCCCAGTATTTGATTTGTTTTAATTCTAAACAAAATTCTCATAAAATTTTTGGTGTAAATGTAATATTTTGGGTCTTTGACAACAAGATGAGAAGGAAGAATATTTTCTTCAATCTTTACACATAAGCAACTGCTTTCAGTCATTTGGCACCTGGTGGTCATCAAGCTGAGAGTGTCCCCGGACCTCCAGGGTCTCCCAACACGGTGCGCTGATGGTAGAGGCAGCCTTCGCCTCGGACACTCACTGACGGTCCACTCTGGGCAGGTGTGTGTGCTAGGCTCTCAGCGGGGAGGAGAGGGAATTTAATGGTACACAGTACTTGCTCATGAGAAATGTATGGCCTGCTAGGGTCACATGAAAAGTACCAAAACAACTACAGGACAAAGTTACGTGTAATGGCATCATTTAAATGATACAAACTGAAGTTTGCGGGAGACTGGACAGAGGCCGTTGGTCTGACTGGGTGAACGAGGATGCGTGGAGTCGGCCTCTGAGAGGGGCCATGGGGGGCGGGTGGAGTTTTCTGAGGCAGAGATGTGGGGAGGGAACAGCCTCCCGGGCCAAGACCTGCAGAGGAATCCCTCTCCAGGCATGTGCCCAAGAATACTTGTGCAAACCACAGCGCAGCCCTGCTTGTCCCGGCAACTAACTGGAAACAGCCCGCCTGTCCATCCACAGGAGGACAAACAGATAAATTGGCATTTGGAAAGTATTCAGCAGAGAAAATGAATCAAGTAGAGAATCATGTCACAATTCCTGGGGAAAAACACAAAGCATGTATTAAAGATAGAAGGCTGCAGAATATTAGATAAATTTTGTATAAAAGTTAAAAGTATAAAACTACGTGTTTATGGATATAGAATTTCATGATTTTATTATAGCGTTACATGCAGTTATATAATTCTAAGAGTGTCATAGTGTTTTCATGGGAAAACACTGGTGAGAATGAAAACCACCAAATTCAGTGTGTGGTGATTGCTGCTGGGGAGGGAGGGAAGGGCGTGGGCGGCGAGATCTCAGTCGTATCTCTCGTAGACATAGATATGTGTATACACACTCATGCATACATACATGTGTTCACTTATGTCTGTACACATATTTGTGTGTGTGTTTAATCTGACATAAATATGACGTGCTAACAGTTGGCAAACTGGCCCTGACTGGTGCGGCTCCATTGGTTGGGCATCATCCCGCAAAGTGAAAGCTCACCAGTTCGATTCCCAGTCAGGGCACATGCCTGGGTTCCAGGTTCGGTCCCTAGTCGGGGCACCTACAAGAGGCAACCGATTGGTGTTTCTCTCTCACATCCATGTTTCTCTCCCTCCCTTTGTCCTTCCCTTCTTTTCTCTCTAAAAATAATAAAATCTTAAAAAAAAGAAAAAGTTGGCAAACCATTGTTTGCCGTATTATCCTCTATACTTTTCTGTGTACTTGAAGTATTTCATAATTTCTAAATGAAAGTGGAAGTCGCAGCGCAGGTTTAGGAATAACTAAGGGGTAGATCAGTGGTTTTCAAACTTTCACATGCCCCTTGCTAAGAAACAGATTTTATTTTAGGAACCAGGAGATTCACAACAGTACTTTAACATGTGGGATGTGCCCTGACATGTTCTAGTCTATGTACTCTGTTTTGCTCTACATGAAATCAGGCTGTGGTGGTGTTTGAAGCTGCCCATCAGGACCAGGGCACGGAAGGCTTAGCTGCCAGCTCCAGGAACTGGCAGCTTGGGGACATACCATCATGAGACCTGAACTTCAGCCCACTCAAACAAGACGGAACAGGGGCAGACACTGGAGGAGGCAGGGGCAGTTAGAAAGGAGGCTATCACCATAGTGTATCTGGGGCAGTGCACAGGCCTTCAGGGGAAGTGAAGAGAAGGAACAGGTTTGGGATATGCTGCAATTTTTTTTTTAAAAGGATCTGATGTCTGGGATTTCAGAGAAGGAGGAAGAAAAGGAGAAATTGTACTTTGTTTTCAAGGCTTGGTGACTGGGAGATTGGTCACAGCAAGAAGTAGAAATAGGTACAGAGGAGAAATTTGGCTTTATTCACACAACGCTGAAGGAGCCGATGGGACATCCAGACGGACGCGTAAGGTGAAGTCTCGGATGAGGCATGAATTCATAATGGTCTCATCGTGTTTTATGATGTTCTGTAATAGTACATAAAGTCCCTGGTGAGGAAGAAAGAGAAGTGAGGTGTAAGCAAGGCGGGGGTAGGCAGGCAGGCCCAGCAGAGGGCGAGGAGTGCTGGCCAGGGCAGATGGGACGTGGCTAGCTCTGGGCCTGGCGTGTGCGGGGGTGGCAGTGGGGCCAGACAAGGAGGGTGGACTGAGAGAGAAGAAGGACTGCAGGTCATAAGGAGCCCAGGTGTGTTAGCAGATGTGAGGAAATAGTGCAGGTGGGAGTCAGGAGTGCTGTGATCAGGAAGGCGGAGCTTCTAATCTGAAATCTGGGAGTTGGAGTAACCCCGGGTGGTGAGTAGTCACTACAGCGGTAGAGTCTTCCGGCTGGGTGGGTGGGTGGTTGTAACACAATGGAGGTGAGAGCTGGAGCCGTGTGCCAGGTCACAGTTATGGGCTAACTAGTGATGTTCAGCCGGATCAACTACCAATAATGAATCACTACACCTGGCAGAAAAGGCCACACTGGAAGCGGAGGGAGGCCTTCAAGGGCACCCTCAGGAGAGCTCTTATGGAATGTCTTGGGAGTGATAGCTTAGAGCAAGCCATGATTCCTAGTCTATCATCAGCTCAGAGGCGGAGAGACACTCACTTCTAAGGCTGATTTGGGTCAGGGCTCGAATAGGTCGCTTAAATTCCCTGTGCTTCAGTCATCTTCACAATCAAATAACACAAACTAAAAACTTTTTTAAAAAAGTTTTGTAAAAGAAGAAGCACGTATAGCCAGTTGCAACATAATGCTAGGGAATGCATTGGATGTGCTTAATGCAACAGGATGTTTCATTCTGCTAGAGGCTGTTGCTAAACTTCACAGAAGAGATTTTTATCTGAGCCTGAAAGTGAGAGAGAAGCAGGCTTTGCCAGGCTTAGAGGGTACAATTAGCATTGGCAATGTGATGTGTGTGGCTTGTTCAAAGAACCAGGACAGTCTATTCTGCCTTCTTCAATGCAACAAGAATAAAGAAAACTAGGTCTCCTGACTCTTGCTCCAATGTTATTTTCCTTTTTTTCCCCCTCTGCCTGGCCTCTCTATTTCCTGCATCTCTGCTGAGGCATTCTTCGGCACAAAAGCACCAATGACAGAGGGAGACAGAACAAAAGTGAGCTGATGATTGGAAATCAGTTAACAACTTAAATACTGTTAAGGATGTCTACCGCGTAGGTGAACCACACACAGATAAACAACACCATCCAACTCAAACGTTGTTTCCTTTTGAAAAATGCCTCACATTTTCATCATCTTAGATCTCCCAGTTTTACCTGTAGAAGCAAAGAGGGCCAAAGGGAGTCTTATTTCACTTGTGTTTGGACAGTTATCTATTGACACGTCCCAGGGCACCTTCACTCTGGTAGTTGCTGATAGGAGAAACAGAGAACAGTTGAGCCAGTGTTCCCGTCGCAAGGAGCTTGCAACCCAATACGTAGGAGAGATGTGGCTCTCTCCTCACACAGCAGTGGAGTAGCACTCGAGTCCGGATGTTCCGACACCAAACAGGTAGGATGGGTAGGTACATGTTCAGGAAGAAAAGAAATCTTGATGGCTTACAGAAGCCATCAAGGCCAACTTCTTCATGGCCAACGTGGGCTACAACTAAGGCCTTGAGGATATCTAAACAGAAACAGAGAAAGAAGTGACTTGCTTGTTTCTTAGTTGTAAATAAAAAGCCCTCATCTTGCAACCACCCAGACAGTGCGCTGCATTGGCTGCAGAAGGGTTAACTTTTCATAGCCAGGAAGCTGCATTCCTTACATGGTGCTCCAACCCTGGACTTAGTTTGTTATCAGATTCTTCTGCTATAGAAAGTACATTTCCAAGATTGGTTTCCTGCCAGTGGAAGACTGCAGGTCTCTTCAGGGTTCACCTGGGCTGGCCTGGGTCCCAGGAGGTTTGCAGATGGGTGACGGAGCTTCCTGCAGGAGAAAGGCTAGATCAAGCGGAGAGGCCGTGCTACTGAAGCCAACCCACGTTAACGAAGCTGGTAGTTACGGTCTTAGGGAAACTCCAGGGAGACTCCTGTCCCCAGGCTTTAATTAAGCGGCATTTCGTATAGCAGAGCTTACCTTTCCCCAAACAGGAAGTCTGAAGAAAAACGATCAGCACCTCCAGCTAACCCCTTGACCGAACTTAGTCTGCTTCACTGTGTTCAAAACTTCCCAGTTCCTCCGAACTCTCCCGCTAGAATTAAACACAGATACTATTACGGCATGTGGACGGTGCATTCTGTGTCTTTGATGCTGCATTTGGAAAACAGTACCCGCTCAAGTGGGGTGATTAGCTGAGATGTGGAGAGTATAGGAAGTAACAATAAAGAAAATTCAGATTGGGCAATTATGCTCCTTGGCATTTGCCCAAATAAGTTGAAAACACGTCCACAGAAAAACCTGCACATGGATGTTGATGGCAGATTTCTTCATAATTTCCCAAACTGGGAAGCAACCAGGAGCTGCTTCAATAGGTGGATAGATACATAAACTGGTAACTTTAAATGAACATTACTAAGTGAAACAAGTCAGTCTGAAAAGGCTACATACTGTATGATTCCGACTACGTGACGTTCTGGAAAAGGCAACCCTAAGGAGATACTAAAGAAGATCAGTGACTGCCAGCAGTTAGATGGGAAGGTAGGGAGCACAGAGGGCTTTTAGGGCAGTGAGCCTATTCTGCATGAGACTGTGATGGTAGAGACCTGTCATCGCACATTTGTCCAAACCCACAGAACGCACAGCACTGCCAGCGAAGCCTCGTGTAAACTATGGGCTTTGGGTAACAACGATGCATCAGTGTAGCTTCACTGCCTGGAACAAATGCACCGTCCCCGTGGGGGCGTTGGCAGTGAGGGAGGCCTGTGCACGTGTGGAGGCAGGGGTATATGGGAACTCTCTGTACTGTCTCAGTTTTGCTGTGAACCTACAAAATAAAGTCTATTTTTAAAGTACATGCACATGTAAGAAAGAGAGGGAGGGAGGGAGGGATCTCAGATATCCCAACTAGAGAGTTCCCGCTGGAGAAAGAGAAAAAGGGCACTTGGAAGAAATACCCCTGTTCATCTTCCCCAGGGCACAGCAGCAAATTAAGATTGTCTTTTCTTCCTACTGTCAATATTATGGGGAGTTTGAGAGGAGGAAATTCAGAGGTGGAAAGGTCATTGAGCCGGGGAGGTCACATGTGTTCCTGGCACATCGGTGGCACGCTGGAGCACCTTTGTTATAGACAGGATTC
>PVKM010018220.1:0-25225 GCA_004027735.1 Carollia perspicillata
GAGTCCCTGGCTAGTCTCCTGCCCCCGGTATAAGCCAAATAATGGCCATAGCAGAGTCCTGGCCCATCACCCACAGGAGCTACTACCCTCAGCGAAATGGGGGCAAGACTTTGGGCAGAGAGAGGGCTCACAAGGTGTGTGTTGACAGTTATTTTCCATCTCCGGGACCAACAATTCTGCCTGAGCAAATGCAGGCAAGGTGGTGATGTGGGCGTAAGTCAATGAAAACCCTCTTCCTTTTCTACGATTGCTCCAGTTGGGAAGTTGATTTTCCGTTGTTTCAACAAGTGGGCTGGAGGGCATACCTGTAATATTTAGGGTCATTGACTGAACGTGATACAGATTTGCTCCCTTTTTCTCCCTTCCCCCTTCTCTTCAGAGACTCTGTTCAAAGGAGAATCTGTGAGACAGACTGTGGGTTTACAAACATCAGGGACGGCGCTCGGCTGCCTCCTCACCTCCTGCGCTGCTGCAGCTGCCGTGCAGAGCTCTCTGCCGAGGTGCGCCTAGTGTCTGGGGCTCTGCTGTTCCTGCAACTCGAGCCTTTTCCTGCTACCAGAAAGGCGGTTTGTTACCGATGCTAACCTTACTGCCCCCTCCCTCACCACATGCACATTCATCTCTCCTTGCATTACTACTGAGAGAATGCAAATGTCGTTGGTCTGAGCATCATTCAAAAGCCTCCCACCCATCTGTGAATTCTTCCCAGACGCTTCTGCCAGGGCCGTGTTACAGGTCCTCTGCCGGCAGGGGGGAGCTCTCCAACAAAACCTAAAGACCCGAAATCTTTCAGAAGCTGTGACGAGCAGAGCAGACTAGGACGAGCTGAATGGATGTCTTAATAGGCTTTTAGATGTGATTTGGCCAGTGCTGGCAGAGGAAGCTCACGGGGGAAAAAGACAGCAAGCATTGTAACGTAAATCACTGCAGACCCACTGGGCGTGACAGCCTGGGAAGCTAGTGATTTCTCCAGGAAAGAATTGACTGCAGTTATCCAGCAACAGAACACGATGTAGAATGGGGAGGACAGACCCCCATGTGACAGACCCGGATGTGAGTACGATCTCTCTTTAATGCAGGGTTTGGAGCAGTAGGAGCAAAGCGAGTTATTGTAACCGATGGCGTCCCTGGGTGCCTGTGGCTCGTCTCTGGGGAGGTTGTACATAATGCCTGGCGGGGACTTTTGTTTGCAGGTCTCTTCTAGAAGATTTTGCCTGAATGTAGTGGCTTTGGGATATTGGGAACAGGAGGCTTTGTTGTAAGTCCCCAACAAAACAGCAAAAGCAAACCTCAGAGACCTTTTGCTATAAAAAGAAAACTGATCGCATCACAGACCAAACAGCTGCGTGGCCTTCTGGCGTTTGTTATGGGAAACAAAAGAATCAGCAAACTGGAGAGCAGTGAAAGTGCAGCTGAGAGGAAGCAGGGAAGTCTGTATTGGAGGCTAAACCCCTTTCTAGACTCAGGGTACCCTTTGCATATTTACGATCACGCAATGTATTTCGTTTCTGCTTAAAGAACTGGCAGCACATTTGCGTTTAAGGTTTCTCTCCAGAACACTGTGAAAATGAGCATCATGACAAAGAGGGATGTGATTGATAGAGTTGGGGCAGAAGAAATTCCTCTCCGCCAGCAGTGAGAAGTGTCTTGAATGATAGCTGATTCACTTGGAAGAGGAGGCTCAGGTTAAGTGAGGGAACAGGGTTGCTACAGCCTGGGTACCCAACAGGTTGGCTGGGAAGTTTAACTCCTTGATTGCAGACTGATCGGCACTCCAGCTTCCTCTCCCCTCCCCACTCATTGTTGGGGGTCCTTCACGCCCTCTTACCCCTCTCCCCCAGCCTGCCTCTCTGCCTAGCAGGTATCAGATGACAAGCTAAGCAGCCCCTCACTCCAAAAGGATGATGGTTATTGTTCCACTAGGGCAGTGGTCCTGAGAGAGGTGGGGAGGAAGTGGAGCTGGTGCTGCACTCACACCCCAGGCTGGAGGTAGAGGGGGAAACAGGAAAGAAGCAGAAAAGAAGACTCAGCCACTTTCATGTCTTCCCACCCACCCTGTAAACGCCCCTGTAAATGCAAGAGCTGGAGGCCCTAGCAATAAGGCTATTTACTGGATTTAATTTGAGGACGAAGTTCAGATACCCAAGTACACAGGATGATGCTAGCAACAGACTAGGAACTGAAAGCCTGGGATTCTGTTCCAGATTGTGCACGCAGGTTTTGTGTGTGGCCGGTGGGGGTTGGGGGAGGGGGACATGTACCCAAAATAGTGACCTGTCCTGGAGGCTAGCCTGTGCCGCAGGTGAGCCTAGCTGAGCCTGGCTGAGAGTAGGTGGAGGTGGGGGTGGGGTGTGGTGAGATGAGGAGTGGGGAACATCTCATTACTCAGTAGCTGTCACTGAAAAGCAAAAATATAACATTTCTGCTTGGCCAACATTTTCTAAAAACTGTGGTATTTTTCTGTCTCAAAAAAATTATAATATGTGCTGGATTTGCAAAGGGCTGCTTAACAAAGGTAATTATGTAAGCAAGGCTATCTCAGTAGCTTGCAACCATGGCAAAAAGTGTAGCTGTGCTTTCATCTCAGTGTCTGAGAGGCTGAATTTGTTGCAGGGGATGGGCGGGGTGGGGGTGGAGGAGCGGCTGGCGGTGCACCACAGGCCTGTTGATTTGGTGCATCTGTTGCTGGGGAGACCAGATGGCACTTCTGGTCTGGAGCTCGTGACCCTGGCTGACCACATGCACCGAGGTTGCAGCAAGATCTCTCTCCCCAGGAGCGAAGCTATGGAGTGGAGTTAAGATATTAGCCATGACAACGATATTTGTATGAACCAGACCATTGTCCTTGAGACGTTGGCATGCCCACTGCAGGAAAGGTTTGGGCATGGGAGGGTGGCAGTTTAGGTCCAGTGCACAGAAATAATTGAGTAGATGGAGAAGAATGTTGTATGGGAGGGAGATCATGCAAGAGGCCACAGCCAAGGTCTGTATTTCCCTGCCATGTAGACCGGGAGTCCTTTTTCAGTATTGGGGCAAACAAAGCAGAAGCTCAGTGTCATTGGTTCGAAGGGACCACAGTTTCCCTAAATGAAGAGAGACAATGCGTCCTGTGCTTACAGAAGCAAACCACTTCCCCACAGGGAGGTAGTCTGGCACATAGAAAGCCCCAGCTGCTGTCTTTCCCTTAGATCCTGGGAATTCCCAACGTAGTTTCCAGCTTTGCTTTGAGCCTCAATGTAATTCTTTCATTGACTCACTCACTCACCAGAGACTTCTGACACATTCCGGGATCTCTGACCCTGGCTAACGCAGGAGCTGGCGCTGCCGTGGCATGGGCGTCTTGTGCTTCTCCGGGTGTCTTGTGCTTCTAATGAGCCTGGTAACCAGAGCCGGATGGTTTGCGTGGCTTCCTTCTCTCTGTTTGCTTGTGATGCTTTGGCTGCATTTTGGGTGTTTTTGGATGACAAGGTGAAATTTGATAATTCACAAGTTGGGCAGAGATAAGAATTCTCTTTGAAGTTACCACATTCACACCTGGCCATTACATTCACGTAATACAACCCCATCTCTAATCCCCACCACGGTCCTGTTGTTGTAGCTGTGTTATAGCTGAGCCTTGAACCCAAGCCTCCCAGGGGGGTCAGTGAGCTGGCCTGCCTGGATGTCACAGTGCCCGGGAGGTACAGCGTGGCACAGCCCAGACCTTGCCCAGTCACGTCATGGCCAATTCCTTAATCTTTAGTGTTTGGGAGGAGCTTTGGGTTTGCCTGGAAGCAGCTCTAAAAGATGTGTGTATGTCTTGGGACTTCCAACTTAGAATGGGAAGGTAGGGTCTGGGATGAAGAATGGTTGGTGTCCCTTTGGTACGGCATGTTTTCCCTTTTGCACATGTTGCTCTTTTTTATAAGTATATTTTAGAGCTCAGAGAGACCCTCACTTCCTTGCTGTTGATCAGATCCTTATGCATTCCTTCTTGTACCCAAAGAACCTTCACCTCTGAAGTCATTACCACTGGCTTTGTTTGGTGCAGTGGTGGCCCAGGACCCCTGGGAGGAGTCAGTCTTTAACCTTCTATTCATCTGGCCATTTTGTTGAAAGAAGCACTTCTTTACCACTGGTTAGTGCATCCAGACCTCTGCTCTGAGTGGCCTGTACATGGTTTCAGTAGGCCGTTTATTTCCCGCTTGTTAGGCTGGGAAGCCACTGCCTGTACCCACCCAGCATGGTTGGCAGTGCACGCTGTCAGTGTGTCTAGCATCCCTGTTGTTCCCAAGGTGGCTTGTTCCAGCAGCAGTTGGACCCGCGAGACAGCCGGGCCGGTGCCCAGCTCTCCATCTGTTCCAGGACTCAGACAACTGCACCATTTGCAGGGAGAAAAGGATGGAGGAAGAGAACGGCAGTATGTGCTGGGAGAAAATCCCAAGGAGAAAACCGTCTCCTCAGGGTCTCTCCACTGACCCCTGACCTGCCACGGCAGCACGTCAGCTGCCGTGGACCCACAGGATGCAACCCAGAAAGCCCTCTGTAGTAATCACCCATCGTACAGTAACTTGCCCAAGGTGGCTCTGGAAACCAGGAATGTCGAGGAGATTCTGTGAGGCCTCTGCTGACCCTCAGAGAAATTCAGAGCAGACCTCAAAGTTCTAGTGAATCCCAAGTCCCCTGCGGGGGTAGAAAGGAGGGGGGTTCACATATCCGCTGCCATCCAGTCATGAGTTCAGGGACTTTATTGAGCAGAGTGTCCTTCCTGCTGTCCTGTCTCCCCCATCCCCCTCACCTGCCATGAGCCATCAGCACGATGCCCTAAAGTCAGAGAGAAGACATGTGGTCTGTCCTTTGTGCCAAGGGGCACTGATGGCAGCCTTGTTTTATAACCCCTAGGTCCTGAAGATGGCCTAGTGACAAGGGCAACTTCCAATGATCGGGAGCATCTGTCTCCGTGGGTGCCGGCCCTGGCCAGTGGTGTCGTGTGGAGCTGAAGGGACGTGCCTACCTCTGCCTGGAACCCTCATTCCTTCCTAATTCATGAGCCAGCAGGATGCGGTCGCTGCGCTTTCAGAACGCCTTCTCATAGCCGCATACAAAGGCCAAGCGGAGAATGTGGTTCAGCTCATCAACAAGGGCGCCAAGGTAGCAGTTACCAAGGTAACAAGAGGGGCGTTCAGGGAGGGGGAAAGCCTGCCTTTTAACCAGTGTCCACAAAACTGCCCTGTTGGGCTTACAGCTTTTAAATAATTGGGTTTTTTTCCCCCAGTAATGGACATTTAGAGAGAAGGAAGGAGGATTAAAAATGCTTTCATTGTAATCTTTCAAATGGTGTAACTTGTAGTTAGCATTTGACAGTTTTTGAAAATCACAGTGTGGCTTTTTCTCACTTCTTCAGCCAAATGGACAGGGAGCTCTGTGGAGAAGTGGGGAGACAAAAGCGTATGGGGTAGAGTATTTGCTTAATGGTCCCGTTAGACAGGCTCCTGGGGAGGTGGACTGGCTGGGGACAGGGCTCCTCTCTGCTGTGCAGAACCTCGTTGTCCCCGTCTGCCCAGCGATGGGTGTGGACCAGGTGGCCACCACAGCCTCTTGCGTCTTTGATTTCGTATGGGTCAGTGAGAATGTGTGGTGAGTGTTGGGGACATTGCTTACTCCTCACCAACAGGTAACACTGTGGTGGACAAGGGAACAGAGTGGCCGAAGTGCAGTCTTGTTGCAAAGCTGAGCAAAGGCAGACTGCACAGTTAAGTGGCAAGTTTAAATGCAAAGGCAAAATAACACTGATGGCGAACACTTAGCACTTAGTGTGGCTCTAAGCACCTCCCAGTCCTGTAGATTGGGTTCTCTTTCCATCTCCACTTTAGAGATGAGCAAACCGTGGCCCAGAGGGATGTTTTAAGTAACTTGCACAAGGTCCCTCAGCTGCTGAGGTCACATTTTTGGTTAGTCATATGTAATCTCTTACTTCATACGTCCAGTGTGTGCCTTTTCCAGCACCTCCAAGCAGTTGTAATGCAATGCAGACACTCTCTGCCAGGAGAGAGCCTCAGATCCCACAGGTTAGGGGCTTAGTCCCATAAGACTGCGCCCCCCTTCCTGTAGGCCAGTTGCAATCCTTGTTGTCACCTGTGCTTCTGACCAACTGGCGATAAATCGGAGGCTCCTGTGACCCAGTCCTTGGGTTAGACTAATTTGCTACAGCAGCTCACAGAACTCGGAAGAATATTTTACTTAGCAGATTACTGATATATTATAAAAGGATTTATTTCGGGAATAGCAAGATGCAAGAGATGCATAGAGCAAGGTATGGGAAGGGGCACGGACCTTCCCTGACCTTTGACTCCCAGCACCTCCATGGCTTCACTAACCCAGACATTCTCTGAACCCTGTCCTTGAAGTTTTTTGCAAAGGCACGATTTACTAAATCATTGGCCACTGGTGAACGATTCAACCCCCAGCCTCTATCCCCTCCCGGGAACTGAAACTATCAATCCGCTAATTACGGTTGGTTTCCCTGGCAACCAGTACCCATCCTTAGGGGCTTTCCAAAAGTTACCTCATTGTCGTAAATGCAGGTGTGGTTGAAAGGGGTTTGTTGTGCATGACACACTCCTTTCACCTTTCTTTTTTTTCTCTAGAGCTGTTTCAAGAGCTGATGACAACAGACCAACTATTATAAAAAAAGATGCTCCCATTGCTCTTATCGCTCAGGAAAGGCCAAGGCCTTGGGGAACTGTGAGCCAGGAATGGAGACTGAGAGCAAATATATGTTTCTTCCTGGAAATCACAGCGTCCCAGTGCTGGCCTGTAGAGAGATGGAAGATCTCGGGCTACTCAAAGGTCCCCATTGGCCTAAAGCATTTTCTGCAGACGTGCTGACTGGGTTGCTAGGTGTGTGGAACAGACGGTGAAGGGAACCTAACTCAGCCCCGAGTGTGGTCTTCCCACGGTGCTTCAGGGCCCCGGTCGCCACCAGTGGGAGGACGGCAGGACTCTCTAGTGAGGGCATGGGCTCACACGTTTTGACTCTGCAGCGTTTGCTAATGGTACAAGTTGCTTAACTTCTTCGACCCTCAGTTTCCTTATCCGTAAAAAGGGGTTAGCGATACCAACCTTTCAGGGTTGTTGTACTAATAACAACATTTAAGCACATAGCTCATAATCTGCAAGTGCTCTTTTTTAAATAGACTTCGTCATTTGCTTTTTAAAAAAGAACTTCATGGAGGTATAACTTAACTAGCCAAAACGCTCGCCCATTCTAAGGGTACAATTCAGTGACTTCTGATGTATTGACAGAGTTGTGCAACCATCACCGTGTTCTAACTTCAGAACATTTCTGTCTGTGGGAAACCCCGGTGAGAAATTTCCTATTATTTAGCTGTCTTTTCCCATTCCTGCTCCCAGCTCCTGGCAACCGTTAGTCTACTTTCTGTCCGTATGAATTTCCCTTTGCTGGACATTGCATATAAACGGAATCATACGTTGTGTCGTCTTTCGTGTCTGGCTCTTTTCACCCAACCCAACGCTGTTTTCCGGGTTTGCCTGCACTGTGGCATGCCTCAGTGCTTTCTTTTATTATAGAATAGGGTCCCACTCTGCTAGGGCACGGCACATTTTGTTAATCCAGTCAGCGGCTGGTGGACATTTGGGGTTGTTTCTAGTTTGGAACGATTATGAATAATACTGCTATGAACATTTCTGTACACTTTTTGTGTGTGGGCATGTTTTGATTTCTCTGGACAGATACCTAAGAGTGGAATTGCTAGGTCCCATGGTCAGTCTGTGTTTAACATCGAGGAACTGCCAGGCTGTGTTCAGGGTGGCTGTACAATTTCATTTTCTGTCAGTGGTGTATGAGCGTGTCAGTTTCTCTAGATCCTCACCAATGTTTGTTATCATCTATCTTTTTTTAAACATGTTTTGCTTTTTAATAGTTATTATTATTTTTAATCCTTACCCAAGGATATGTTTTTTTATTGATTTGAGAGAGAGAAACATTGATATGAGAGAGAAACATCGACCCATTGCCTCTCATATACGCCTCAACCAGGGATCAAACCCACAACTTGGGTACGTGCCCTAACCGGGAATCGAACCTGCAGACTTTTGGTGTATGGGACGATGTTCCAACCAAGCGAGCCACCCAGCCTGGTCTAAAAAATACTTTTTAATAGAAGTAATGTGTGCGCAGGGGAGCTTTAAAAGTGTAAGGACAAATACTGCTGGAGGAGCCTGGGGTCTTGCCCAGGACAGGGGAAGCTGTCTTCTCATCCTGTGGTCCAAGTGCCACGGAGGGGACATGACTTGACAAAAAAGCAACTCCGGAGCCGGAGTTTGTGTGGAAAGCAGCCTCCAGGTCCGCCTGTCCCTACTGATCTGTGGATTTCTGTGCCTGCAAAATGTGGGACCAACTCCATAGAAGGAGAAAGGAAATAATAAAAACAAATGTGGAAATGAATGAAATAGGAAATGGAAAAGACACACAGAAGATCAATGAAACTAAAAGTGGTGACAAAACAGACAAATCTTTATCTAGACCGATGTGGAGACAAAGGGCTTTCTGACAACTGCCTGGGGACCTCTTTCCTCGCCTCCTAGGGACTCCCTGGCTACTTCTGTGTATGTTGTTTTTCTGCTTCCTGGACCCCATTGTCTTTCTCTTTCTCGGTTTACTCCCTTGTGTTGCTGTGGTACACCCTGAAGCACAGTGCTGTCCAACAGAACTTTCTGGAATGGTGAATTGTTCTTTGTCTGTGCTCTGTAACTGGGCCGCAATGCATGACTGTCGAATACTTGAAATGTGGCTAGTGTGACTGAGGAACTGAATTTTAAATTTAACTTTAATTAATTAAAATTTAAATGCCATGCGTGGCTGTTGGCTATCACGTTGAACAGCTCTGATGCCTCCCTGAGAATGAGTGTATGGGAGAGAGCAATCAGTTTTAGACATAATCTATTGTCCCTTTCTCCCCACGTTCTCCGCCCTAGTTATATCACAGTGTTTTAGCAGATCCATAATTAGTGTTATTATGTAAACCATGTTCATCGGTGAGCCAGTAATTGTACCATAATTACATTTCCTTTCTTTTATACCTTGCTGCTTTCCCTAGAGTTGATCACTTTTGCGGGAACCCATGTCACCCCCAATTGGATGGTGCATGGTCTCTGAGCTTTCTAAGAAAAGGAACACAGCAGATAAATGTTTTGAGAACCCGTGTGTCTGAAAAAATGTCTTTATTCCACCCACTCACTTAATTGACAATTTGGTGTGAAATTCAAGCTGAGAATTATTTTGCCTCAGTACCTCGAAGGCGATGTTTTGCTGTCTCTGAGTGGTGCCGTTGGGAAAGCCTGCCCGCTGAGACCTGGCACAGGAGCCCCCCCCCGCAGGGAGTCCACCCAGAGCACAGCGCCCTGCGTGGGACACGCTGTCCTGTCACCTGCTGAGACACTGGCTGTGTGCCAGCTCTGTGTCTCTCAGACCTGCGTGCTCCGAACTCCGCAGCAGACTGCCGCTCTCGCCTGGGTCGGGGTTTCTCTGTTACTTTCCTTGACGTCTGATGCAGAAGCAAAGCACCGGGATTTGGGCTCCAAAGACCCAGGCACAAGCGCCTGCCTGCTCCACTGCTTGTTAACTGCTTGTTGACGCAGGCCAGGGTTTGCAGCTTCCGCACTCCTGGCCTTTTGGGCCAGGTAGTTCTTTATTGTGGGCGAGTGTCCTACGCACTGTAGGGTGTTTGGCAGCATCTCTGGCCTCCACCCATTAGACGCCAGCAGTATCCTTCCTCCTCCCTAGTGTGACAGCCAAAAAATGTCTCCAGACATTGTCAAATGTCCCCTGCCTCTGGGGAGGGGGGACAGTATCACCCCTAGCTGAGAACCACTGATGGAGGCAAACTGCTTCACTTCTTGGGTCTCAGGTCCCTCACACAACTTAGAGGGTTTCTATAAGGACTAAGTGTGACAGCACGTTTTGTTGCAGTTATCTAAGTAGGCATCTAAATCTAAGTCTAAAATATCGGGGATGGTTTTTTTTTAAATGCCCCCCACCCCCGCAGTGCCTAGCACAGTACTGCCGTAAGCACCAGTCCACTGCCACACCAGTCAGGGCATACTTTCTACGTGGAGATCAGTTGTCTTCACGTGTCTTAACCAACATATTTCCAGCTGGAACAGGTAATCTGACCGGGACATTGGGTATCCTGAGAAGTCAGACGTATCCCTGGAGTAAACTGTCTGGCTCTTAGACACGGAAACTCAGGACCTCCCGGTAATTTGTCATCTGATCCCCTCACTTCCCTGCCTCTGCTCACAACAAAGCCACCCATTATTTCAAGTGCCTAGCAAGTCCTAACGGAGCACCTGCTTTGCACCGGTGAATGATACAGGGAAGAAAGCCTTGGCCCTCGCAGAGCTTGTGCCATGTTGGAGGAAGCGACTGCAGTTTGCCTTGCCTGCCCCTCCCTCCCTGAAGTTCCCCTTGGCTCCTTGATGCCCAGCGCCTGCTTTGCTTCTCCAAAGGTGCCTTCTCCATCTCCTTTTGCACTTCCTGCCTGTAAACCCGACTTCCCTCAAGGGTCTCAGCCTTCATCTGCTCTCACTCTGCATGCCCCTCTCCCACTGGTCACCACGCCGCCCTCTCCAGCTCGGCTCTGTCCCCTGATCCTCAGGTGGAGCTGCCTACATGGGCATCTTCATATGAATGATCCCAGGTACTCGAAATCTAAATGCCCTAGACAACCTAGTGTGCCCCTTCCGTTCTCATCCCGTGGTCTCCACTGATGAATAGCACCCCCCTCTGCACCATCCCTCAAGCAGAAGCCCAAGGCCCCCCTCCCTTCTTTTGGCCCCTTCACGACCCTCCACCTACACAGCTGCTCAGTGACCCGGAGGAGCTCGTTCTGCCTCCTCATCTCTCTGCTCTGTGCCTTTCCAGGTGCTCCCGGGACACTTCTTAAGTCTCCATATTTAATAGTAAAATAGAAAAATGGGACTTTTCTTTGCAAGAAATTTTTGGTGTTATAAGAACCAGGCTTTGGTTTTATAGGAATGTATTCTCTTCGTAGTCACCTCACATTTTAGTTCCATATCCTCACCTACAGCTTAATATTGTTGCCCCAATCCCAGTAGGCGTTGTGTAGTCTGGATAAACCCTCTGCACGGCTCGGGTGCCACGTGTTGCGCCTGTAGCTAGAGTTCGGAGCCTCTAGGAATCGACTGGTAGAGCACCTGTTTTCAGGAAGCCCGTCCTTGGGATGTTTCACCACAGCTTTCATTTTTCTCCCAAAGTAACCAGACACAGGTTATTTGATGCAGCTTTAGTTAGGGAAAAAAAATGCAGGTTCATTCATAAAATTCACGTTTATCAAATCTCTAGTGATACGTACTACTCCCCCTGAGTAATGATATGAGGATTTCAATGATTAAGAACTGCAGCCCATGGCCTCAGGAAGCTTGTGCACGGAGAGTGAGCTGCCCACAGTGCACCGCAGAGTGGGCAGGTGGACGCTCAGGAGGGGCCAGCACGGGGGCATATCACAAAGGTAGGGATGGAAGGGAGGGAGGCAAAAAAAAAGAGAGAGAATTGAAGACCACGTACAAACTTACACAGTATCATGTATATCTAATTTATGTAAATCTATACATTTGCACATATGTTTATGTAGAAGGAAATTGGAGACAGCATTAAGACTTACATATTGACCAGTTACAGCCATTGATATATGAACAGAGCAAGTAGCAAGGGACGGGTATAGTATGATATACTTTGGGTAAGAAACAAATCCACTTCTCTATGCAAACATGTGCTTGTGTTTGTGTGAGCAAGGAGAACCATGTACAGAATATGAGGCTGTTAAACATTGCTTACCTGGTGGGAAAGATGATTGGCTTTGCTTCCATACAATTTCCCATGGTATCGGTCCACTTATTAAAATAAGCATATAGCCCTGGCTGGTGTGGCTCAGTGGTTTGAGTGTTGGCCTATGAACCAAAGGGTTGTTGGTTCGATTCCCTGTCAGGGCACATGCCTGGATTGGGGGCCAAGTCCCCAGTAGGGGTGCATGAGAGGCAACCACAGACTGATGTTTCTCTCCCTCTCTTTCTCCCTCCCTTCCCCTCTGTCTAAAAATAAATAAATAAATCTTTTTTAAAAAATAAAATAAGCATGTGGCACTTGGGTAATTTGTCAGACCTAAAACGGAGTAAACGTGTGTGTGGAGTGCCTGTGCCAGCACTGGGCCGGTGCTCTGCACGTACTGCGTCTGTGAAGGTCTCACAGCGGCTATGAGAAGTCTGTGCCCTGGTATCTGCAGTGCCAGTAAGGAAGGGGGTGCTGAGCAGCAGTGAGGGAACCCAGGCCAGTGAAGTGGTCCATGGCAGACCTGCGGGGAAGCCAGCTGTGTGTGGCTCTGAGGCCGCACACTGAGGACAGCAGCTAAACCGTCCCTGCTCCTTTCAGCACAGCCCCCAGCCACCGCTTCCTGGCTCTTCCTCCCCCTCAGTGCACATGGAGAAGGGGGCTGTCCAGCACGCGGGACTACCCCTTCCCCACCACAAGCACACCGTTCCCAGAGTTTTGTAGCAACGTCAGAAATTCCTGATGGAGGCAATGAAGTGCAGAGGGTATGAACCTGGACACAGAAGCCATACTGCCTTGGGTTCAAATGCCACTGCATTTACTAGCTCCGTGATCTTGGGAAAGTTGCTTAATCTCTCTGTGCCTCTTCTCTTCCTCTCAAAAATGAGGATTAAATGATAGCTACTTTGTTGGGTAGTGTAAGCACTAACTGAATCACTGCCAGCAACATATTTAGAACACTGCCTAGCACGTAGTGTCAGATGCGGTTGCCAGTGTGAGGAGTCCTGATGGAGCGGTAGCAGCCACCTCGTGGTCTGAGAACTGTGATCCGAGGGGCAGGCGGGGGGTCTGAGCGGAGGACGTAGGCTTGTTCAGCGTCCTCATCTGAAAAGTGAGGGTAACCCCGGCCTTGTGAGGTTGCTGTGAAGATTAAATGAGATGGCATGGTGTTTGGCACCATGTCCGGCAGTTAATGAATGAGCACTATCTCTTTCCTGGTAGAAGCTGAGAAGCTAATTGTAAAATCTATGTGAAAATGCAAAGGAGCTAGAATTGCCAAAGCAATTTTGAAGAGCAAAGTTGGAAGACCTTTGCTACGTGATGTCCAGACTTACCATAAAACTACAGTCATCAGACAGGGTGGCAGGGCTGTGAAGATGAACAAATAGCAAATGGAACAGGACGGGAAGTCCTCAGACCTACACATGTGCTGTCCACTCGTTTTGACAAAGGTGCCAAAGCAACGTAATGGGGAAGGAATAGTATTTTCCACAAATGGTGCTGGAACAATTGGACGTGTGTGTGAAAAAAGTGAACATGTTTGTACTACATAAGCATGTTAACTCAAAGATGGATCACAGACCTAAATGTAAACTATAAAAGTTCTAGAAGAGTATAAAATCTTTGTGAGCTTGTGTAATGTTATGTTTCCACTTGGCTTGGCCATGATGCCTAGATATTTGGTCAAACATTATTTTAGATGTTTCTTTGAAACTATTCTTCGGACAAGATTAACATTTAAGTCGTAGGCTTTGAGTTAGGCAAACTATCCTCCATTATGTGGTGGGCCTCATCCAATCAGGTGAAGGCCTTAAGAGAAAAATACTGACAAGTAAATCTTGCCTCCAGACTGCCTTTAGGCTCTAGCTGAATCATCAGCTCTTTTCTGGGTCTCCAGCCTCCAGGCCTACCCTGCGGAGTTTGGGCTTGCCAAGCATGAGCTATTTCCTTAAAGTAACTCTCCACCCAACCCAGATCGCTGAATTGATAAACACACTGGAGAATGCTGCTCCACTGTAGAAAGGAATGAGCAACCAACAGAGGAAACAGTGTGACTGACTCTCAAAGCCTTATGCATTTGAGGCAGGCACAACAGGCCACACACAACGTGGTTCACTTTATATGGCATTGTAGACAGTCAAAAATATGGGGGCAGAAAATAGATAAATGGTTGCCAGGGGGCAGGGATGGTAGAAGGGGATTGACTGATAAAAAAGCAGGGGGGAGTTTTGGGCGAGGAGAGGAAAATCTTCTCTATTTTGCTTGTGGTGGTGGTTTTATGTAGCCAAACACATTTATTCAAACACATCAAACTGAATACTTTAAACAGGGAAATTTTATTGGATATGAATTGCACCTTGATTTTTTAATGCTCACCCAAGGATACTGTTATTGATTTTAGAGAGACAGGAAGAGGGAAAGGGAGCGGGGATGAGAGGGAGTGGGGGAGAGAGAATCATGGGTGTGAGAAAGGAACATCAGTCAGTTGCCTCCCATACGTGCCCTGACCAGGGATTGAACCCACGACCTTTGGTGTCTGGGACAACGCTCCAACCAACCGACCCACCTGGCCAGGGTGCACTCTGATTTTTCTATTTTTGAATAACTGTTCTAAGTAAAATTGTCATAGAGAAGAAAGTACATGTAGGAGGTTCTGTAACTCTCTTCTAGGCATTTATAGGCTGTGGCTCCTGCCGAGCTTTTACACTCTCTCCCCACACTAGTGAATGGCTTTGCTCTAATAAATGTGAACTTGAAACCTTCAGACAGAGACATGTGCACAGAGCTTGTAGTAACGCTAACGGTCCCAAGCCTGACATTCGTGTTCACAACAATGAAGAGTGTGGGGCGGTCCGAGTCTTCCGTCAGCCCCTCCCGAGAGAAGGCTGAAGGCAGTCACCTGGTGTGTATCCAGGCTCTCGAAGACGTGTGGCAGGACTAGGGCCTGCACGCACAGCAGGACCTCCCTGCTGCTTCAGCTGGGCTCCTCGCTCTTCAACCTGTTTCCCGTTTGGGTGACACCCTGCTTTCCAGGTCAGGGGAGAGCAGTGGAGGCAAGGACCTTGTTGCTCCTTTGTCTTTGAGTCTGTGGGTGTGTGTTTCATGTGAGGGCTTACTGCAGTGGTGTGGTTGTGAACTCGTGTGTGCCAGCCTGTTGGTCCGGAGCCCTGTCCTGAAAGCTGCCGTCCCCACGAGGTGGGCCGTGGGGAAGTGGATGCTCGTAAGGTTGCCATTCAGGTGAAAATGTTCACTCGAGAGGTTGTGTTGTGTGTAGCTTGCTTCTTCCAAAAGACTCTGTATACTTGTTTTAAAAGATATGAAAAATAAAAAATGTTGAACAGGTAATACGTTCACATGTTCTGATACAGAAGGTACAGAAGGTTGATAAGTCTTCCTCCCACACTCTGTCCCAACCGCTCGGTGTGTCTCTCCTTGAAGGCAGTCTGTTTTACCAGTTTCCTGTATTTTTTTCCTGAGATGGTTTATGCATATATGTGCAAATAGATGTGTCTGTATGTATTCCTCCACGAATTATTTCTGTACAAATTGTAGGGTACACTGCATTCTTCGCTTTGCTTTATGCAATGAACTGTAATTAGCTTAATCTATCCCCTGTTTTTTAAAGGGTTTATTTATTTATTTTTAGAGAGAGGGGCGGGAAGGGAAAAAGAATGGGGGAGAAACGTCGACTGGCTGCCCCTCAACATGCCCACGAATGGGGGGACCTGGCTTGCAACCCAGGAATGTGCCCTGACCTGGACTCAAACCCGTGACTTCTCAGTTCACAGGGTGGTGTTCAATCCACAGAGCTACACCAGCCAGGGCTTTGCCTATCCCCTAGTCGTGGACGTTGAGATTATGTGAGCCTTCTGCTCTTACAAATTACGCTGCAGCAACTAACCTTGGGCTGAGCTCCTGCTGCAGTGTGGTTGTATTTGGGGGACAGAGCTCTCTAAGTGGCACTTCCCGGTCAGGTGACGCATCCCTTGGTCACTTCGACAGCTATAAGCAGAACTGCCATGCATAGGGCAGCTTGCATCAATGCGCACTCCTGCCGCAGGTGGGAGCGGCCTGTGCAAATGACCTTGAGGCGCACAGTGACCAGCCACGCTGGGCTCTCCCTTCCTCCCTCTCCTTCCGAGCTCACCCTGCCTTTCTAGCATTCTCCCCATGAGCTCTCTGCTGTGGCTGACTAGGCCTATATTTAGCCTTTGTTACTCTACTTCAGCATGGGCTCCATAGAGTTTTCTCTTTCTACCTCACCCTCTTGGTTGTGTCTAGGGCCAGCTGCATGGGAGAAAGCAGGGGAGTGGCTGATGGGAGGGGAGGCGTGGGGTCCTCCACCGCTCTCCTCCCCTTCCTCACCCGTCACCCACAGCCGGAAAACGTGGCCCAGTGTGTTGTTACCTCCCCAGTGAGGGTGTGAGGGCTGGCGCCTGTGTGGTGCTGATGCAGCCCTGGCCCTGCTCTGGGCTAGTGGATCTACATGGAAGGTATACAGTTACTGTCAGGTCGGACAGAAAATCTGCCTTTTGTTCTCCAGTAGCCAGAAGCATGGCCATATGGGAGGACAACCCCCACAGGGAAATTTAGGCCTCTGTAGTTTACCATCAGAAATCATCGAGGAAGCTTGGCATGTGGTGGTACTTCCAAGCAACACTGAGCATATGTTAAGATTTTATTAAATGGATCAATTAATGAGGGAACCAGTAAGATGTTACAACTAGTTTAAAGAAGAATGCAGAGAATTACAAATACAGCATCAGGCACAAGTAAACAGCCCTTTTTTATTACATAAAAATTTTATTACAAAATCCTAAGCATGTAATTCTGTAACATAACAATATCACACTCAAGCACACCACATGACATCATTTTAGGTGACATGTTCAAATTGCTGTCCATCTCGTGCGAGACCCTCACGTACCCGACCAGCCATGCTCAATGGCATTCCTTCTGTCAGAGCCTGTATGTAGGCCGTCGGGAAAGCGGAAATAAATTTGTTTATTAGATGTAAAACTGGCCGGTAAGCACCGAATCGCCGCTGGACGTAGTTTATTTGCTTCTGCCTCGGTGTTGTGAGGCTGTGCAGGTGTTAAGTAGCTCAGAGACGTGCGGGCGAACGAGGGGTGACCTGGACGCTGTGCCTGAGACAGGACGCGAGTCCCCTCCCTCGCCCTCTCCTCCCTCCCCGCCAGCCGTGTATGTCTGTCTTCTACCCTGCTAGGTTAAAATTTCTTTTGTTTTTTTAAATCGTGGTAAAAATAACACAAAATATAGCGTTTTATCTGTGTTTAAGTGTGCAGCTCACTGGTGTGAAGTACATTTACATCGTTGGAAAACCACCAGCACCGTTCATATCCAGAACTCTTTTCACCCAAAACCAAAACGCTGTGCCCCTTAAATGTACCCCATTTCCCGCTCCCCTGGTCCCTGGCAACCACAGTAGCACTCTGCATCTCTATGAATCTGTCACCCATTTCAACATCTTCCCCAGTTTTTCCTTAACAAGAGTCCAGGCAGTGAGTCACTTGACCATCTCTGTGACCCTGGCCAGGTCATTCATTAGCCACCCTGGGCCTCGGGTTCCCGTCTGTGAAATCAGCATGACGACACTTACTTCAGGGGTATGTAGTGAGGATTGAATAAGGTGGTCCATGCAGAGTGCTCGGTCCAATGAGACTGTGGAAGGAGCTCAGTGCATGGTTGTTGCTATTATCACAGTCACCCTTTTCTTACTTGAGTTCTTGGACCGCAGAGGCTTGGAAGTTCCGTTAGGTCTGGATCGTTTCAGTATTGGCTGCGAATGTGATCACCTGGAGAGCCTTAAAAATATGGATACCCAGGTAGGTCCCACACCCAGAGGCTCTGGTTTATTGGTCTGGGGTGTGGCTAGAGCTTGGGTGTTTCTCAGAGCTCCGAGTGATGCTAATGAGCTGTGAGGCGGAGAGCCATTCGCTGCTCCAGTATTTCTCCCTGATGCCTCAGAGCCGTGTGTGGGGTAGGACAGCCCTCTCTAGTGAGCACTGGGACAAGTTGGGGTTTACACGCCTGGAAGCCATGGCTCTTTGTAGTGCACATGAAATACTGACACCTCCAACCAGAAACAAGTTTACCAGCAGGAAATACAAGTCTCAAATATGAGAAGGCAGACACATGCTGTGGATTGTCGTGTGGCTTGCTTATGAGACAAGGCATGGAAATTTATTGGGTCAATACTAGGAAAGTCTCAGTAAGTGTTACCGTATTATGATGAACATGTTAATTAGGCAGGAGCATAGTGACTCTGTGCTTCTAGCAGAGGTAGGGAGGTGCCCCCAGGAGGTGCTCTTTGGAGGCAGGAGAGGTGGCCCTCTCAGATGGAGAGGGACAGGGTGGGACCTGGTGCTATCAGATATTAGCATCTGCCTGGTGCTATCAGGGAGGCCTAGTGTAGTTGAGGAGAGCAAGCCCCCAAACTTGGGGTGGGCCCTCACACCTGACCAGGCACTTTAGGAGAGAGCGTCTCGAGGCCGCTTGGAACGGGAGTCCCAGAACTGGCCGAGTCTCTCAGCTGCAGGGTGTCTTCTGTTTCCCTCTTGCTTGTGTTTGCACTGGAGTTCACTGGGGTGGCGGCAGGCCCCAGTTGCCCTCCCCTTTCCCCTGTTCTGGGCAGGCCTGGTGGGTGTGTCAGCCCAGAGACCCTTCTAGAATCTGGGTGCTCAATCAGCAAGTCATCCACCATCTCCATTCCCCAGGGTCTGTCTGTGTGTGCAGTGGGTATTCTGTTGCCTGAGCAGTATGCATTTAAAGTGGAAGCCTCTAGTACACAGCAGAGTACTTCATAACCCAGATTAATGTGCCACTTAAGCCCCCTAAAGTCATACATTTAATAGGTCTTAACCACTCTGGAGGAGATACTGTAATGCAGCACAGCTGGGTGTCAGCATTTTAAAATCCTCTCTAAATACTACCTGGGTCTTCCTGAATGAAATCCGTCGTAGTTTCCAGGCCAGTAGCTGGCCTGTTGTAAGACTCCCGGAGCATCACCACCTAACACAAATTATCTTGGGAGCGCTGCAAACAAAGACACCACAGAGGAAAGGAGCTTTAGCAGCCATGGGTCACCCCGCCCCCCCCCGGGAACTCTACCCAGATGCCAGGGCGGGTGGTCTTGTGGTAGAGTCTCTGAGTCCCTTACTACTTTTATTTTTTTCCTCTTAAGCTAGATTGATTTAGGTTTCAGAAAATAAATTAGCCTGAAACTTATTTGGAGACTGAAAATCCTTTCTCACCAGCCCGTTGGTTTATTTCCAATGAGGATTAGCTATGGTATGTTTAGGCTGCTATAAAACCCAGGATCTAGGGTAGATGGGTGAGTAGGTGGCAACTGTGCTTGGTTTTCTTTTAGCCCATGTTTTCATGGGATTGAGCATTGCGTAAAGAATTGGACACCAGGAGCAAGCAGAATGTATCCCAAGTGCAAGGCTGGCTCCACGTCAGTCAGTGCAATCCCCGCATCCACAGCGGTCTCAGTCTGCTTAGGCTGCTGTAAATAAGATCACAGTCTGGGAGACTTAAACAACAGATAATTATTTTTCACAGTTCTGTAGGCTGGGAAGTCCAAGATCAAGGTGTCAGCTGGTGGGGTCCTGTGCGGGCACTCTTCCTGACTTTCAGACAGTGGTGTTCTCACTGTGTGCACACATGATGGGGAGAGAGAGCTCTGACCTCTCTTCCTCTGCTTTATGAGCACTAATCCCACCATGGGGTCTTGCATTCACAGCCTCATTTAGTCCTAATTACTCCCCATAGGCCCTCTCTCCAAGTACTTCCACATTGGAGGATAGAGCTTCAACAAATGAATTTGGGGACACAGACATTTAGTCCATAACAACAGCAAGTTAAGCAAGAAGAATTATACTATCATATCCAAAGATGCAGAAAAACATTTGGTAAAATTCAACACTTATTCATGGTTTAAAAAAAAGAAGCTCTCAGCAAACTGAGGATTGAGGAGAACTTGCTCAACCTGATAATCTACAAGAAACCTATAGCTAATACTCTTAATGTTGGAAAACAGAATGCTTTTCTCTAAGAAAAGGAAGAAGGCGGGGATGTCTGCTTTTACCGCTTGTATCCAATGTGGTGCCACCGATTCTAACCACTGCAACATGGCAAGAAGAAAGAGGAAAGGCATAAGACTGAAAAAGAAGAAATAACACTACGTCTGTTTCTGTTTGTGGTAGACATGATTGTTACATAGAGAAAACCAAGGAATCTACAAAAAAAAAAAAAAGAACTCCTAAAACTAATGAGAGTTCAGCAAACTTGCAAGATAATAGATTAACACACAGAAATTTATGACATAGCAATATACTAACTATGCGTATGTGGTGTTGGAAATAAAAATACAATACCCTTTATAGTCATTCCAAAAGAAACGAAACACTTAGGTTTAAACTGAACAAAACATGCACGGGATCTGAAAAATTACAAAACAATGAGGAAAGAAATCAAAGGAGGCCTGAATAACTGGAGGGGCAGGCATGTCATTCCATAGTTAGAAGACTCACCTAGTAAAGCTGGTAATTCTCTCCAGATAGGTCTGTATGTTTAGTGCAGTTTCTTTTGAAATCCCAGCAAAGTGTTTTACAGATGTATGCAAGCTTATTCTGAAACAAGGGCGTCTAACCCATGGCCCATGAGCTGCATGCAGCCCAGGGTGGCTGTGAATGCAGCCCAACACAAAACCGTAAATTTGCTTAAAACATTATGAAGGCTTTTTTTATTATTATGTGTTGCAGTGCATTTACTGTGTGGCCCAAGACAATGCTGCTTCTTCCAGTGTGGCCTAGAGATGCCAAAGGTTGGACACCCCTGTTGTAAAATGTATGTGAAAAGACACAAATTCTAGGATAGCGAAAACAAAATTAAGCAGGAGGAATCAATCTGCTTGATATTAAGGCCAACTGTATGAATAACTACAGTATTCAGGAGTATGTGGTATATTGGTGGAGGGATAGATACAGATCAATAGAACAGAATAGAACAGAATGGAGAAACCCGGGAATAGACCCACACAAGTATGTCCAGATGATTTTTCCCAAAGGTGCAAAAGCAATTTACTAGGACACTCTGAACAGATGATGTTGGAACAATCGGCTGTCCATAGGTTAAAAAAATAAAACTTGACCCTAAACCCACCACCTAATACAAAAATTAATCCAAATGGATCATGGCGTTAAATGTAGAATGTAAAATTATAAAACTTCTTTTAAAAATCATGAGAAAATCTTCAGGCTCTAGGGCTAGGCAAACAGTCCTTAGATTTGACACCTGAAACATGATCCGTGAAAGGAAAAAGTGATCAAGTGGATCACCTAAGAATGAAAGGCTCCTGCTCTGTGAACAGCTCTGCAGATGAAAAGACAACAGTCTGGGAGAGAATGTTTACAAACCACCTGTTTGACAGAGGATTTATAGGTAGAATACAAGGTCTGTCCACAAGGTATCCAGCCATGTAATTTGGAAAACAGAGACATTTATTGAAGAAGATACAAGAAACATTGTACACAGGACAATGACGCCTCAGTCCCCTTCAAAGTAGGCACCTTGGGATCTCACACAGCTCTCCCAACTGCCATCAGCTGCTCTGGTGTATTTTCCTCAATATCACTGATGGGCTGAAATCTCTTCCCTTTCAAAGGTGATTTTAGTTTTAGGAAAAACCAGAGTCTCAGGGCACCAAATCTGGGCTGTAGAGGGGCTGAGTCACCTTGGTGATTTGATGTTTTACCAAAAAAACTCTGCACGAGACATGATGTATGAGTGGGCACATTGTTGTGATGAAGCTGCCAGTCATCGGTTGCCCATAGATGTGGTCTTCTGAATCACCCAAATAGTTTCTGCAGAGGAATGTTCAAGCTTAACACAAAATTTGATGCAGATTCATTGCTCTACTTGCTCAGTCATTTTGAATATGACAGCCACACAGCACACATGCTCACTCAACGGTGTCCACCATCCCCACTGACTAGTACAGTGAAGTCATCACTGTTCACATATGTGCATCCCAGTCCACTCTCCTTGGCTGCCAGGTCACATCGATATGGCACAAACTGTTCTTGTTATATTAACAATGGCTGGACTTTTGCTGGACAGACCTCATAGAAAGAACTCTCAACATTCAACTAAAATAACCAATAATTTTGTTAGCAAATGGACAAAGGCATGAAGAGACATTCACCAGATAGCACATATCAATGGCAAATAAGCAAATGAAAAGATGTGTAGCATCATTAGCCATAAGGTAAATGCAAACTAGAATCACAACAAAATATTACTACACCTATTAGAATGGCTAAAATAAAAAAAGTGACTACACCAAATGTTGGCAAGGATGCTGAGAAACTGAGTCTCTCCTACATTGCTGGTGGAGACATAAAATGATACAGCCACTCTGGACAGTAGTCTGGCAGTTTCTTATAAAACTAAATATGCAACTACTACGTGACCAGCAATTGCACTCTTGGACATTTATCCAAGGGAAGTCAAAGCTTATGTTTATACAAAAGCATGCCAAGAAATGTTTACAGCACCCCTGTTTGCAATAGTCAAAAACTGGCATCAACCCAGCTGTCCCACAGCAAGGGAATGGTTAACCAGTTATGGTGTGTTCATACCATTGGATACTACTCAGCAATAAAAGAGAAGAAACTGTGGACATATGCAAGGTTACACACTGTTTCATTCCATTTGTATGACACTGACAAAATTAGAGATATGGAAAAAAATTGTGATTTCTCTGATGAGGGAGGAGTCCTTGGTAATGGAGCTGTTCCGTGTCTGGACTGTGTCAGTACCCTGAGTCTGATACTGCGCTGTACTTTCGCAGGGTGTTGTAACTGGAGGAAACTGGGTGAAGAATGTGTGAGAGCCGTCTGTATTCCTTCAAACTGCATATAAATCTATAATTACCTCAAAGTAAAAAGTTTAATTTTAAAAAAATTACGAAGGGAAGGCAGGGATAACGGAAGGCCATAATTAAAAGCTATTTGTGGCCTGAAGGCCGCAGTTCACAACTTCAGCCGAAGGCCGACCCAGGAGCCCCAGGTTCTCAGAGTTAGACTCGTGCATCCAGCCTCCGTGCCTCCCCTGCCCCAGTCAGCCAAGCTGCACCGCCCAGGCCTGCATTCCTCCCGTGTTTCCACTGCCTGGAGTTCTGGTGGTGTGTTTCTGGTATTCTATACCCTGTGAAGGGTGAACGCCCACCTTAATAGCTTCATGCCCTGGAGCAATATTCTTAAGGTGCCTTGTCTGGGCTGTTTTGCTTCCCCAAGGAGCAGGGATTGTCCCTGGGAAAGCCGGTAGAAAATGTGGGTGAGCTCTTAGCCTGGCACTCAAGTGTTTGTCAAGTAAATTATACCTACTACTTCAACTACAGAAGAAAATTCTTAAATATGCATGTGGTACTTCCTTCAGAATAGAGATCTGTGCCAGAGAGAAAAGGGAGCTGCTTCTATCAAAGCAAACCCTGGAGTCCACAAAACTTTACACCTTGGGAGAGGCTGTCTGAGTGGAGGGGAGGTCAGACCAGCCTCCCTCTGTCCCTGGGCACTTGCCCTGTGCAGCTCTCTCACTTTGCTGGCCCTGGGGCAAAGAGCTTCACTTTAAGATGGAGGTGGTAAATTTACCCAGAAGTTGGTGGAGTTTTGGCTCCAGGGCCCTTCCTTGCCCTGGCGCCTTTCAACTCCTGCCAACCCAATTTTGTAATCTTTTTTTAAGGAAGGACTCCAACATTGTATATGTTTCAGGCCTCGTGGAATTTGCATTTACTCTTGGCAAAGGTTCCTTTGTAGAAACAGCTCCAACTCTTGGTTCTCAGCATAACAGAGCTAGGATGAAACCTTCCCAAGTTTACATACTAAGGGTTAGAAATAATGAAGAGATCAAGACAATGTGAGTATAAAGAAGCAATGCCATGCATATACTAGTTTCTTCTTCTCTACTAGCTAACGTTCTCCAGCATTCACAAGCTCTGGGAGACAGCTGGGTTCCTCACCTCCTGACGCCCGATCTACTTGCACATAGAGGTGCCTTGTGCTGATCCATCACCTAAAAACTGGTGATTGAGAGCATGCGCTTTGAATGAAGACAGTCTGAGTTCAAATACCATTGCACTGCCTAGTGGCTGTGTGCTTGGACAAGTATTTTGCCTCTATGCCTCAGTTTCCACATCTGTAAAATGGGACAATAATAGCTACCTTAAATTTGCCAGGTTATGCTGCAGGTAATCCAAAATCTCAGAAACTTTAAACAGCTTTTGAAACTTTATTTCTTGCTCCTTTTGTTTGCCTACTGCTGGTCAGTGGGGTTGGGTGGGAGAGGAGGCTGAACTCATCTTGGCCCCACTCAGGACCACAGTGACCAAGCCTCCACCATTTGGAAAACTGTCAGCGCTGGTGCTACAGTAGAAGGTCAGGTAGGGATTTGCCCATTAGCTCTAAATGTTTCAGCCTTAAACTGATACATAACAGACTCATTTCGTTGGCCAGAGCAAGTCACGTGGCTGCACCTAATAACGTCAGAGAGGTTGAGAAGTGCACCTTTCCCATGAGCTTGGAAGAGAAGGGCGTGTTTGCCACATACCACCTTAGGGTGCTTGGGAGGACTAAATGGTAGAATGAAGTGCCTAGAAGCATCCTTGGTTTTGTAAGGGCTCAGGAAGTGTTAATATGAAAACAAGAACAGAGGATTTCCTACCAAATTGTCAGTGAACAAAGTTGACCTTCCACAGGCAAATTAGAAAAATTGGACTTCATAAAAATTAAAAATTTTTGTGTGTTAGAGGACACTATCAACAGAGGGAAAAGGTAACCCAAAGAATGGGAGAAAATATTTGCAAATCATATATCTGACAACGGATCAATATCTAGAATATATAAAGAACTTCAACAACTCGGCCACACCAAAACAACTCAATTTTTAAAGTGAACGAGGACTTGAATAGATATTTCTCCAAAGAGGGTATACAAATGGTCAATAAGCACATGGCAAGAGGTTCAGCTTCTTGAATTAGGGAAATTTAAATCAAACTCATAATCAAATCATACCTATTAGCATGGCTATTTCAAAAAGACCAAAACAAAACAGAAAATAACAAATGTTGGCAAGGAGGTGGAAAAATTAGGAACCTTATGCATTGCTGGTAGGAATGTAAAATGGTACAAACACTACAAAAAACGGCATGGTGATTCCTCAAAAAATTAAACGTAGAATCACCATGCAATTTAGCAATTGCACTTCTAGAAATACACCCAAAGGAAGTAAAAGCAGAAATTTGAATAGCTGTTTTGTACAACCATGTTCATGCAATATTATTCACAATAGCCAAAT
>PVKM010018221.1:0-25222 GCA_004027735.1 Carollia perspicillata
TTTCCCCCTCCATCCTTCTCCTTCCCCTCCCTACTGATAACCTTCCATGATCTCCATTTCCATGATTCTGTTCCTGTTCTACTTGTTTGCTTAGTTTGTTTTTGTTTTTGTTTTAGGTTCAGTTGTTGATAGTTGTGAGTTTGTCATCATTTTACTGTTTGTAGCTTTTGATCTTCTATTTCTTAGATAAGTCCCTTTACCATTTCATATAATAAGGGCTTGGTGATGATGAACTCCTTGAACTTGATCTTATCTGGGAAGCACTTTATCTGCCCTTCCATTCTAAATGAAAGCTTTGCTGGATAGAGCAATCTTGGATGTAGGTCTTTGCTTTTCCTGATTTCGAATACTTCTTTCCAGCCCCTTCTTGCCTGTAAGGTTTCTTTTGAGAAATCAGCTGACAGTCTTATGGGAGCTCCTTTTTAGGTAACTGTCTCCTTTTCTCTTGCCATTTTTAAGATCCTCTCCTTATCTTTCATCTTGGGTAATGCAATTATGATGTGCCTTGGTGTGTCCTTCCTTGTGTCCAAGTTCTTTGGGACTCTCTGAGCTTCTTGGACTTCCTAGAAGTTTATTTCTTTTGCCAGATTGGGGAAGTTCTCCTTCATTATTTTTTCAAGTAAGTTTTCAATTTCTTGCTTCTCTTCTTCTCTATCTGATATCCCTATAATTCAGATGTTGGAACATTGAAAGTTGCCCCAGAGATTCCTCAGCTTCTCCCCATTTTTTTGAATTCTTGTTTCTTCATTCTGTTCTGTTCGAATGTTTATTTCTTTTTTCTGATACAAACCATTGTTTTGAGTCCCAGTTTCCTTCCCATTATTGTTGGTTCCCTGTACATTTTCCTTTATTTTGCTTTTTCATAGCCTTCACTTTTTCCTCTATTTCATGACCATACTCAACCATTTCTGTGAGCATGCTGATTACCAATATTTTGAATTCTGCATCCGATAGGTTGGCTGTCTCTTGGTTTCCTACTTGTATTTTTCCTGGAACTTTGATCTGTTCTTTCATTTGGGCCATTTTTTTTTGTCTTGTCACGCCTGTTATGCAGTAAGGGGAGGATCCTTAGGTATTCATCAGGATGGGGTAACCCAAGTCACTGCATTGTGGCACTTTTTGTGGGAGAGGGGCACGAAAGGGAACAAGGCCACTTGGTCGGCAATCGGCTGGCTTTCAGTCGTTTCCTCTGCTACCCACAAGCGAATTGGGCCCTTCTGGTGTTGATTCCCTGGTGGGTGGTTTTGTGTATGCTCTAGGACCCTCTAGGTCTCTCCAAGGATAAACCTCACTCTACTGTGAGGCTAGGAGTTTCTCCTGCTGGCTCAACCTCCACAGGTGTTTTCAGTCAGAGTTTTTGAGGCTTTATTTCCCTGTGCTGGAACCCTGAGTTGCGCAGTCTGTCTTGCTCCCCGGTTGATCTTCCAGTCTATCCGCACGCAAACATGGGACCCCAGGGAAAAAAGTAGGGGGGCTCAGCCAGCTGCCACCTTGCCCGTCGGTCCTCTAGCCACAGCGTTGCCGGGAGTCCTCTCCACATGGCACCCATCTCTGCCCCCCTACTGATCCAGATGAATGTTTCTTCTTTAACTCCTCAGTTGTCAGGCTTCCGTATAGTCCGGTTTTCTGGCAGTTCTGGTTGTTTTCATTTTTAAATTTGTTGTTGTAAACACATTTCCAGCCAAGATGATGGTGTAGGTAGACACATGTGCCTCCTCACACAATGAAAAGAAGGACAACACAAATTTAAAAGCAAAAAACAACCACAACTGAGAGAAAATCGAACTGTGTGGAAGTCCAACAACCAAGGAGTTGAAGAAGAAACATTCATCCCGCCTGGTAGGAGGGGCGGAGATGGGGGCCAGGTGGAGAGGACTGCCAGCAAGGCTATAGCTGGGAGACCAGGGAGGGCAAGGTGGCGGCTGGCAGAGCTGGAGGAATAACTTGGGGGTGAGACAGACTACACAGCTCAGCGTCCCAGCACAGGGAAATAAAGCCTCAAAAACTTTGAGATATCTGCGGGCGTTGAAACGGCAGTGGGAGAAACTCCCAGCCTCCTAGGAGAGTTCATTGGAGAGATCCACAAGGTCCTTGAATGCACACAAACCCACCCACCCTGGAATCAACACCAGAAGGGCCCAATTTGATTGTGGGTAGCAGGGAAGTGACTGAAAATCGGCGGAGAGCAGAGCAAGCAGCACTGTTCCCTCTCTGACCCCTCCCCCACTTACAGCATCACAACGTAGTGACTTGGGTTGCCCTGCCCTGGAGAACACCTAAGGCTCCACCTCTTTCTACTTAACAGGCACATCAAGACAAAAAAAATGGCCCAAATGAAAGAACAGATCAAAACTCCAGGAAAAAAACAACAACTAAGCAATGAAGAGATAACCAACCTATCAGCTGCATAGTTCAAAACACTGGTAATCCGGATGCTCACAGAATTGTTTGAGCTTGGCCGCAAAATGAAGGAAGAAATGAAAGCTATACAAAGTGAAATAAAGAAAAACATGCAGGGAACCAACCGTGAAGGGAAGGTAACTGGGACTCAAATCAGTGATTTGGAACAAAATGAAGAAATAAATATCCACCTGGAACAGAATGAAGAAACAAGAAATCAAAAAAATGAGAGGCTTAGGAACCTCCAGGACATCTTTAAACGTTCTAACATCCACGTTATAGGGGTACCAGAAGGGGGAGAGGAAGAGCAACAAGTGGAAAACTTATTTGAACAAATAGTAAAGGAGAACTTCCCCAATCTGGCAAAGGAAATAGACTTCCAGGAAGTCCAGGAAGCTCAGAGAATCCCAAAGAAGTTGGACCCAAGGAGGAACACACCAGGGCACATCATAATTACATTACCCAATTAAAATTAAGGAGATTAAAATTAAGAAGAGAATCCTAGAAGCAGCAAAAGAAGAGGAGGCAGCTATCTACAAAGGAGACAGTGTTCCCATCAGACTGTCAGCTGATTTCTCGAAAGAGACCTTACAGGCAAAAAGGGGCTGGAAAGAAGTATTCCAGGTCATGAAAGGCAAGGACCTACATTCAAGATTGCTCTATCCAGCAAAGCTATCATTTAGAATGAAAGGGCATATAAAGTGCTTCCTAGAAAAGATCAAGTTAAAGGAGTTCATCATCACCAAGCCCATATTATATGAAATGTTAAAGGTGCTTATCTAAGAAAAAGAAGATAAAAAATATGAACAGTAAAATGACAACAAACTCACAGTTATTAACAACCACACCTAAAACAAAAACAAAAGGAAACTAAGCAAACAAGTAGAACAGGAAGAGAATCACAGAAATGGAGATCACAGTGAGTGTTATCAGTGGGAGAGTGGGAGCAGGAGAGAGGGGGAAATGGTACAGGGAATGAGTAGCATAAATGGTAGGTAGAAAATAGACAGGGGGATAGTAAGAATAGTATGGGAAATGTAGAAGCCAAAGAGCTTATATGTATGACCCATGGGCATGAACTAAAGGGGGGGAATGTGGGTGGGAGGGTGTATGCAGGGCGGGCAGGAATAAAGGGGGGGAAATGGGATAACTGTAATAGTCTAATCAATAAAACGTTTAATAAAAGAAGAAATGCCCCCCAATAAATAAATAAATAAATGTGTTGTTGACCTTTTTGTTGTGCAAGGAGGTACAGTGTGTCTACCTATACCCCCATCTTGGCCATTACTTCTTGTTTCTTCATTCTGCTCCAGGTGGATGTTTATTTCTTCATTTTGTTCCAAATTGTTGATTTGAGTCCCAGTTTCCTTCCTTTCACTGTTGGTTCCTTGTCTGTTTTCCTTTATTTCACTTTGTATAGCCATTATTTCTTCCTTCATTTTGCGACCGAGCTCAATACTGTGAGCATCTTGATTACCAGTGTTTTGAACTCTGCATCAGATAGGTTGGCTGTCTGCTTGCTACTTAGGTCTTTTTCTGGAGTTTTGATCTGTCCTTTCATTTGGGACCTATCTCTTTGTCTCTCCATACCTGTTTTGTTGTAAGGGGCAGAGCCTTGGATATTCACCAGGGCAGAACAACCCTCCTTGCTGTGTCCTGGCACTGTTTGTCGGGGAGGGGTTAGAGAGGGAACAGTGCCGCTGTCTTGCTCCACTCTGTCTCCACTTTCCAATGAACTCTCCTGTGAGACGGAGTTTCTCCCGCCTTTGCAACCCCCACAGAATTTTGTAACTAGAGTTTCGAGTCTTTAGTGTCCCAGTCAGCCAGCCCCACTTGGCCCATGCCATCCTCCACCTTGCTGCGGTTCCTCTCAGCCCAGCCGCCAGTCTCCGTCCCTCCTACTGGTCTGAGTGAGTGTTTCTTTAACTCCTTGGTTGTCAGAGTTCCATGCAGTTTGATTTTCTGACAGTTCTGGTTGTTTATTGTTTTTAAATTGGTTGTTATCCTTCTTTTGGCTGTGCGAGGAAGCAAAGCATTTCTACCTACGCTTCCCTCTTGGCCGGAACTAGCTAAACAAGCTAATGATGATAAATTTTAATTAGTTCAGAGTGGTTCATGTTATTTTTCAGAATCTAGATGTCTTCACTGATTTTTTTTGTACAATTCTATCAGCTGCTGAAATAGGGACTTCAAAAATCTGCTATGATAATGGAATTGTCTGTTTTTTTCTCTTTAAGTACTATATTTTGTACTCTACTATTAAGCACATATACAGTGCTTAATGATCGCTATGTCTTATTGATGAAATGTTCTTTTATCATTTTGTTAAGGTAATACATTGATATGCAGACATACCTCAGAGATATTGCATTCAGTTCCAGCCCACTGCAATAAAATGAGATATGCCTATTTGTATGTGATGTATATGTGCGTCTGTATTTGGACTGTTTTTTCTTGTTGGCATGCATCAACTGTCTTCCATTGAGAACAATACAATTTCTTGGTGCCTTGTGTATCAGTTAATTTTCAATTGTGTCTTAGAAATTGTGAATATCATCTAGTGTTGACTCTGAGTTCTTTTATAATTGTCAAAAGAATGTATATTATATGATCCCACTTAGATTTGCATAGTAGGCTCTGTCTTGCTTTCTGTTTTAGTTCACTTTTCAAGCCTTTCCTTTACTGTGTTGAGTCCGTCTGGCACATGCATACTTCTGGCGGTAGGCTGAGACCTGTGTGGCTTCATGTACAGAATTAAAGGGTCCGTTCTCTGGCTTTCTCCCCTCCAGGGTCCCATAACGATCTTTGGTCTGCCTAGGCTCCTTCCAAGGTTCTCCCAACACAGTACGAGAGGGTTTCTATTAGAATCCATAGTCGCTCACGCTGCCACACCACTCCACAACTCTTGTTACCCTGTGGCAAAACTGGAGGAAGAAAGGAAAACCAGGAACCCCCTACCATCTCCCAGTTTTGACTTCCCTGCATATACAGTCTGCTGTCTTTTATATACTCTTAGAGTTCCTGGGTAACTATACTATGCATTTTATCCAGAGTTTCTAGGTGTTACCAGCAAAGGCATGGTCTGTAGGGACTCACACCGACATGCCAGAACCAGAACTCTGTTATTAGTAGAAACATGTTTCTCTTCCTGGCTCCATTCTCCACAGTCTGATGCAAGAACGTTCTCTGCTCTATGACAGATCTCTACCTTTGTGTAACTTGTTCCTTCTGTCTGAAACATTTACCTCCTCTGTCACCTGAAATTGAATCCATTTTTCAAAGCCCAGGAAAAAGTCCTCCTCATTTTGCGAAAAGTTATCTACATCACCTGTTCATCCATCCCACTCTCCTTTCTTTGAGCCCAAGGCCCTTTATTAATACTGGTAGTGTAACATTTATGTGTCATTCATTAATTATTTTCTCAAATACTTATTAAATTTATTAAACACTTACACCACTTTTACTTGCTTATTCTTATAATTAAAAACAGAAAGCTTAAAAAAACTGTAGCAGCTCATGGGAAGGCGGGGACCCTTGTTTATTGGGTAGAGGCCAAGGAACACAGAGGCAGATGGGTTGTTAGGAGAGGCTTATATCTTTGGAATAACCAAAGGAAAAAAAGGAAGAGATATATGAGACATGCTAGTTTATCTGGCCCCAGTCTTTCTAAGAAAATTGGAATTAATTCCTGGGCGAATGGAAAGTTAGTCTAGAAAATAAGCAAACATTTAATATTTGTAGAATTTTTTTCTGTGAATGCTATCCAGTAACCTTCAGTATGTCAAAGATCTCTTTAACGAGACATTAATTTTCATGTTTGTTTGTTTTGTGTAGATGTTTCTTTCTCAGCAAAATAGAGGAGAAACTCACTCTTCTTCCAGACGGTCACGGAATGGACGTGGACGGAGATGCAGGCTCCAACGACAGGATGGAAGTGCAGGAGCAGGAGGAGGATGTCTGTGCTCTGGTGAAGAGCTGCAAGTTCTCCATGAAAATGAGGATGGTGGAGAGCGCGAGAAAGCAGGTAGGACTCGTACTGTGTTCCTCTGCTGTGTCACAGGGTTTTCTTAAGTTAGTCTTTTCTGACTTGACTTTTCTTTATAATCTGAATCTTAAACATAATCGAGTAGTTAGTAATTTTCATCTTTATAAGAAAATAAGAAACATTTAAAATTATCCAGAATATTTTAGCAATAGATTCACTTACGAAGATGGGCTAAGTAGAGTTAGTTATCAATACCAGTAATGTTGAAGATGGAGAGAAAAGGAATAATTTAAATCTTCAGATGACATAAAATCTCCAGGTTTTTTTCAACTTAGCCTTCCCATACTCTTCAAAACTTCAAAATAGCAGAAGTGAAATTTGAATTTCGCCTTTTCTCATTACCAAGCACTTCATTAGGTGCTAGAGATACCACGTTGAACAAAATGTGGACAAATGGACAGACAATTATAATATACAATATTAAAAGACAGTCACGTGGGAAGAATCTTCCTTAGCCCATGAGAACAGAGAAAGGAGTAGGAGGTAGTGCTGGGAACTCCAGGATGAAATAGGGCAGTGGGAATAACATGTAAGAGCCAGGAATGATGCATAGCACTTGGTTTCCTGGCTGGAGCAAAGGGTAAATTTTAGCCTCTCCTTAATGTCTGTGAACCTTTATGCAAGAAAGCCCTGTAATCAAGGTGATCAAATGTGCAATCTTAAAATGTACTTTGATTGTCATGATAAGAAAGGATCTAAGAAATGGCAAAGGATTTGCAAACTTTTGTATTAACCTGTGTGAGAGATGATGGTGGCCATATCTAGGTTAGAGGTTAAAGAAATGAGGATGAGTGGACCAATTTAAGAAAAATGAGAGGATTTGCTTAGGTGAGACATGGTGAATAGTTCTGTTTGGGAGGAGAAAGGATGATACACGTATTTTTTAACTGAGTAGCTGAGTGGATGGGAATGCAAGAGGAAGAATAATGTAGGGAAGATGTTACATTGATTTTGAGACATGTTGAATTTGCAAGGCCTTTAAAGCAAGCAAGTTGCAGTTTCCATTAAATAATTTCTACATAAGAAATCTGAAGCTCTGTAGAAAAAGGTGCCCTGGCCAGGTGGCTCAGTGGCTTGGATCATCATCCATACACCAAAAGTTGTGGGTTCTATCCCTGGTCGGGGCACACGTGGGAGGCAGCTGATCAATGCTTCTCTCTCACATTGATGTTTCTCTCTCTCTCCTTCTTTTCTCTTTCCATAAAATCAATAAACGTGTCCTTAGATGAGGATTTTTTTTAAGTTATACTAGTGATGGAGTTCTCAATGTGATCAGCATGCCACTGAAACCATGGGAGTAGATAAGGTAACCAGTATCAATCCCCAGAACAGACCAATAGTTATGGGGTGAGCACAGGAGGAGGTGTCTGCAAAGGAACTGTGAGACCACAGGGGCAAGCCAGAAATCATCAGTGTCAGTAGCAAAGAGAGTGAAGGTGTGAAAAGATTGAAAAGTGACCTATTGTGGCTCAGTTCGTTCGGCATGGTCCTGAAAAGCAAAAGGTCACCAATTCAATTCCCCATCAGGGCATTCACCCAGGAACTCTGCAGTGCAATAATTTTGTGGATAGTGCATCAAAAAGGTAGGGGCTTTCTGGTGGTAACAAGTAAAATAAAAAATTTTTCTGTTACATTTTGTGATGAAGACAAGTAAGTAAAACATTCAGAACAAAATAAGTGTTATAACTTTAAGAATTCAGCACTCACTGGTGTGGCTCAGTTGGTTGGGCATCGTTCTATAAAGCGAAGAGTCACCAGTTCAATTCCTGGTCAGGGCACATGCCTGGGTTGTGGGTTCAGTCTCTGGTCAGGGGGCATATGAGAGGCAAATGATCGATGTTTCTCACATTGATGTTTCTCACCCTCTTTTTCTCCCTTCCTCCCTGTCTCTTTAAAAATAAATAAATAAAATATTTAAAAGAATAAAAGAAGGAGGTCAGTGTTGAGTGTGGTGAGAACCAGTTTCACTGGAGTAAAAGAAATGAGACTGTAGTTGGTGGGAGGATGGATAAAAATTGGATATAGGAACAGTGAGCATAGGCTGCTCTTCAACAAACCATGACAAGTAGGGTCATGGAGGACTTTTTTTTTTTTTTTGCATTAAATACTGGAGATGTTTAAATCCTAATGAAAGGAACTAACAGATCAGGAGAGATTTGACAGAGGAGGATTTGCTGGTGAAATAAGATTCCTTGTGGAGGTTGTCAGGGACAGGACTCAGGGCAGAGGTGAGTGTTGTGTCATAATGGAGGGCAGGAAGGAAGAATGAATTTCCATGTGTGAGGAAGAGGGAGACAGCTCATCTCTTTTCTCTGAGAAGTGGGAGGTGACATCAGCTGCAGCTAGTGAGCAGGAAGAAGACTTGAGGAAAGTGAGGAGCTTTGAAGATGACTCTGGCTGTGGTGTGGGAAGCTGAGCGGCACACTAGGAGAGGATTGTCAGACCACATTGAACCTGGCTAGCATTGTCTCCAGTGAGTCTGTAAGTGTAAGAGCAGAGAAGGCAAGCACTTCGATTAACCCAGAGTGGGGGTTTTCCAGATAGGTGTGACACCCGGCAAATGACACCTAACAGCCAATGCTCTGAGAGTACCACTAAAAGAATGGTGGGAGTGCTCTTTTGCTTAATGGGCATAGAAGGAAGAGTTAATAAAAGCAGAAAGAAGGCAGGAAATTTTACTGGAGATCGTAAGTAGGTTATACAGTTACAATAGAAGGAATTTGGTGAGTGGAAGAGCAGGTCTGTGGTCAGAATGGGATGCTTTGAGTTTCAGAATTTGGTGGTGAGGGAGTTTTGGGTAACAACGAGGATTGTGGTGTAGCTGAGAAGCTACACCCAGCACTCTCAGGAGGAAAGATACCGTCCCAGCCCTCATGATCTCTGTCTAGTGACAGAGCATGAACTACACTGAAAACTGACAACAGCATGAGGTGGTCAGAGAAAAGAGGTGTCAACAATGCTAAAAGAGCACAGGGAAGAAGAGGGATTCTGCCTGGAATAGGAAGGCTTCGTGGAGAAGGCGGCATCTCGACCTGGCTCCATGGGAATGGAGAGGAGACAAGTGTGCTATAGGTGTAAGATGCAGTCCAACAAAATCACAAAGGTGGGAGGGAAACTGGGCATGGCAGAGTGTGCCCTGAACAGAGAGACTGTGGTGAGGGGTCTCGTGACGGCTGGTTTGAAGTGGATCATGAAGCGTTTAATTTAAGCCAAGGAGATGGATTAGCTGCTCTAAGGTGAATTGTGTCATGCAGAAAGGAAACCAGGCTTATTCCCAAAAAACTTCCCTTGTAAAGTGCTTTTATTTCTAAATTTATATCTGTGTCATCGAACCACCTTCTCTCTTCTGTTATATAGAACAACTTCGCACTTGCCATGAAACTGCTGAAGGAGCTGCATAGAGAGTCCAAAACGAAAGACGACTGGCTGGTGGAGTGGGCGCACAGCTACAGCCGCGTCAGCCACAGCCGGAGCCAGACCCAGAGGCGGCCTGCGCAGATCCTGACCGTGCTGAAAACAGTCTCTTTGTTGGGTATTGGACTGCTCTTGGCTATTTAAGTCTAAGAATGCTATTTTATATTATGTCTCCTTCTTTTAAAACTGTTATTTGTGTTGCTTCATTTGACATTTGGGAATTGAATCTTTGGAGCCAGAGTACTTTGTATCCTAGTATTGCTATTGAATGTGACATTTGGAGCTTTTATTTCTGTATCTATAAAATGGAATTGAAAGTAAAAGCTTTTAAAATACACAGTCAGATTATGAATCTAATATTTTAATTATTTAGAAAACTTGGTTTACATATAAGAATTACCTTGTAAAAAATTAGATATGAAAAGCATTTATCCTCCTCAGATTTTCTCTTTTCATAACAATGTATCCTTTAAGACTGAGAGAAGACGAACTTTCTCTGTGTGGGTTTTGAACCTGGTATGCTAACACTGCTACCTCATATCCAAAGGAACATCGTCCGTAGCACCATTAGTGAACATGCTCCCAACCATATTCCTGAGTGTTCTCCCGAGTACAGGGAATTGGCCTCAGGGAGTGTGCAGCCAGGAAAAGCAGTCTTTCCTTATTGATCCCAGGATCCGAAAATCCTCCTTACAATAGTTTAAATGTTTTTATAGGTTTTTGAGGGGGAAGGGGGGCTAAGAGGAGTGTGCTGATATGAAGATAAACACTGGTACTCATACAAATAGTTCTAGTGTTTTAGTACTTGCAGTATGGTTGTACTTTGTAACAGTCTTGTGAAATAAGCAGAGCTAGTAGTTGTGGTTCTGTATCTGAGGGAAATCTGTCAGAATTGTCTTCTCATGGATGAGCAGGGTGGTGTAGTTGATGGGACTTGCAGGGAGACCACCCTTCTCTTTTGTGCGTCCTTCTCACATCTCTGCAAGCTAAGCTGCTCGCTTGACCAGAGCTCCTTTTCTAGAGCTGCACAGTGAGACAAAGAACCAGACCTTTTTTTTCTCCAACTACAGTTGACATTCTGTATTACATTAGTTTCAGTGGTACAGCATAGAGGGTAGACATTTATGTAGTTTATGAAGTGGTTCCTTCAATAAATCTTGCACCATCTGACACCATATAGAGTTATTACAATATTATAATATTACTGACTGTATTCTCAAAGCTGTAGTTTATATCCCCATGGCTATTTTGTAACTGCCAGTTTGTACTTCTTAATCCCCTCACCTTTTCATTTAGCCTCCCAATCTCCCTCCCCTGGGCAAACATCAATCAGTTTGTTGTCTGTATCTATGAGTTTGTTTCTGTTTTTTTTGTTCGTTTACTTTGTTCTTTAGGTTCAACATATGAGTGAAATTAAATAGTATTGTTCTTTCTCTGTTTTATTTCACTTGCATAATACCATCAAGATCCATTCTTGCTATCAAAAATGATAAGATTTCATTCTTTTTCATTACCAAGTACTTTTCCATGGTATATATGTTCTGCCCCTTCTTTATCCTTTTGTCTTTTGATTGTAGTATTTAATCCATTTACATTTAAAGTATTAGTAATAGTGTGTAGTTTCATTAATTGTTTTCTGATTGTTTTTGTAGTTCTCTATTGCTTTCTTATTCTCTTATTCTCTCCTATTCTCTTGTTGATGACTTTCTATAGTGTTGTGTTTGGATTCCTTTCTCTTTATTTCCTGCATATCTCATCTAGATTTTTTGCTTTGTGGTTACTTTGAACTTCATACGTAGCAAGCATTTTTATAGCAGTCTGCTTTAAGTTGATGGTCACTTAAGTTTTGAGACATTCTGAAATCACTACCATTGTTACTGAACCCCTCCATGTTTATTTTTTTTGTCATTGTTTTCTACTTCTTTTGTGTGTGTTTCTGTGTACCCTTTAATTTACTGTTATATTTATATATGTTCTCCCTACTTGTAGCTTTTAACCTTTGTACTAGCTTTGGTTGACCCTGATTTTATTATGTTTAATTTTGTCAGTTGGAATTCTTTGCAGTATTTTTATATTCATTTTTCTTTTTCTTAAAGAAGTCCCTTTAATATTTCTTGAAATATTGCTTCTCTCTGGGAAGAACTAGACCTTTAAATGTGGCAGTCTTTTGCTTTATCAGCAGAGGGTAATAGTATCAATTGAAAAACTACAGTGGGTTATTAATGCATATTCACAGATACACCTCCTGTTCTTTGTAACAGATAGAATTAGGTGCTTTGACAAAATGTGGAATGATGATACTTGACTAAAAGTTAGTGTATTAATTGCTTGCTTAGCCTCTGTGTACTTAGATATGTTCACTGCTAACAAAAAACATTTTTCATTAATGTTAGTGCAAGATTACCTAGCCGGTGTTTGAATTCAGTTTCTTATCACACAAAGATTTCTTTTAGTTAATTTCTTAATAGAAAATAACTCTTGTACTTTTTGTACAAAAAGTTATAGTATTGTACATAGTCTTTTGTAAAATACTATGAATTTTTTTTTTAATTTTTGGTATTTGCTTCTGAAAAAATCTTGTGTGTTTGTATGTGTGTGTTTTAATCCAACAGGCGAGAACACATCCAGCTACTTAAGCAAAAATATGTTGGCTTTCCGTCACCATAACATTCTCTTGGGTACAACTTACAGGATCATAGCCAATGCTCTCAGCAGTGAGCCAAGCTGCCTTGGTGAAATCGAGGAAAGCAAGGCTAGAAGGATCTTGGAGCTCTCTGGGTCCACTTCAGAGAATACGGAAAAGGTAATGTTTATTGCAAGAATGAACCTTTTATTTTTGTGTGTTGTATGTCTTTAATGTGCAACCTCTGGCTACATGAAAGGAATAGTAGGTAGAGGGCAGAGTCAAGACAGCGGAGTAGGTAAAGTGAGCTTGCCTCCTCCCCGATCAGGCATAACCACAACTCAGTAACAGGACGATCATCCCGATGAACTACCCGAAGCCTAGCTGAGCAGAATCCCCATAACTGAGGATATAAAGAAAAAGCCACATCAAGACAGGTAGGAGGAGCAAAGATACAGACCGTGAAGTCCTATCCCACAGTGTGACAATGAAAAAATGAGAAGGGCAGACTGGCTTTGGAGGTGCCCCACTGAGGACCAAGGGGTCCCAGCCCCACACCAGGCTCTCCAGCATGGGGCACCCGAGGCGGAAAAAGGAGTTCCCATAACATCTGACTTTGTAAACCAGCAGGGATTATGTTGAGAGAGACAAATAGCTATGGGAGACTGAATTGCTATTTCTGAAGGGCCCGTACACAAACTCACTTGCTCTATGCTCCCGCACAGGGGCAGAAAGTGCCTGTGATATAGGATAGGAATTAAATTGATAACTTCAGGGTGACGGCTGCAGGGTTGGGGAACAAGGGAACCCTCTGGGGAACAGAAGCACTGATAGTCACACCAGTGTTCCTTTGTTCAACTATTTTGCCACCCAGTGGGATGAGCACAGGTGACTACAAAATCTGTGCTCTTTGTTAACCCGACTGAAAACATTTGCCCTGCCCTGATATCTCCCTGAGACCCCACCAAACTTGATCACTGGGCTTCTTTCAGTGAAAGAAGTGAGGACTTCTTTCATCGGCTTGTCCACATGGACAGCCTCCCTAGCTTGCCCTGAGGATTCTCAAAAAATCCACAAAATTCACAAGAGTATTGTCCACCCTCAGCTCATACAGAAGACTCAAAATTCCACAAGCTTCATACATGCAGACTCAATGTGCATTGTAGCTCCTGCCAAGTAATCCCAAGCCCAGCACAAATAGCAACTGACTGATTTCAGCTTACATTGTATCTCCCACCAGGTGGCCCCAAACTTTACATAAGAGGAGGCCAGTCTCAGGCTGCAGCATAGCTCCAACTAAGCAGCCGTAAACCTAGCACAAGCAGCAGCCAGCCTTAGCTGACATCATAGTGCCCACCAAATGGTCCTAAGAGCAGGAGAAGCAACAGTTGGCTCAGCTCTCTCATGCACCTCCAAGCCCAGTACAATCAGCAATCAACCACAGGTCAATCTATAGCTCCTACTAATTGGCTTCAAACATAGCACAAGCTGTGGCTGACCTTGACCCATACCAGGGCACCTTCCAAGAGGCTCCAGACCCAACATATCCAGTGGACAGCCTCAGACTGCACCAGAGCCCCACTAAACCATCTCATCAGCACACATGATAGAAGGCCTCAGCTGGCACCAGAGTCACATAAAGTGACTCCCACTTTGTGGAATCAGCCTTAGAATGAAAGCTCATCCACTGAAGTCACAGATGGCCCTCACAGCCAGTCAACCCGAGGGTCAGTGCCACCCACTGATGTCCCGGCAGCAGTTGAGGCCCAGTTACATCAGGAGGGTGCATACAACTCCCCCAAACACACACCCGTGGAACTCATGGCTCAAGTGACAGGGAAGACTGCATCACTGGACTCCACTGGACACCTTCTATGTAAGGCCAGTCTTTCAAGAATGGGAGAGGGAGCAGGTATACCTAATACATGGAAACAAACACAGAGTCGGCAAAAAGAAGGAGATGAGAAACATGTCCTAAATTAGAAAACATGACAGAAGACTAGATGAACTGAGGGAGAACTTCAACAAATAGTTGGAAAACACAAAAAAAGAACCAATCTCTACAATAACTGAAATGAAGAATACAATAGAGAGAATCAACTACAGATTAGATGAAGCAGAGAATCACATTAGTGTTTTGGAAGACAAGTTAGCAGAGAGAAAAAAGAAAAAAAAGAACATTAAAAAGGGTAGTTTATGGGACCTGTGGGACAATATTAAGGGTACCAACATTCACATCATAGGTGTCCCAGAAGGAGAAGATAGAAAGAGATTAAAATCCTATCTGAAGGAAAAATGACTGAAAACTTTTCTAACCTCTTGAAGGAAATAGACCTCCAAGTCCAGGCAGCATAGAAAGTCCCAGAAAAGATTAACCCAAAGAGGCCCACAACTAAAATGCCTAAAGTTAAAGATGATGAGATAATACTAAAAGTAGCAAGTGAAAACATCAACTTACATACGAGGGATTTCCCATAAGACCATTATGTGATTTTTCAACAGAAACTTTGCAGGCCCAAAGGTGAATTACACATTCTACTCAGGTGACAAAAGATAAAAACCTATAACCAAGGTTTTTCTACCCAACAACATTATCATTTAGAATTATAGGAGAGATTTTTTACCAGATAAGCAAAGCTAAACAAATACATCACTACTAAATTAGCATTACAACAAATGTTGAAGAGACTTCTTTAAGTAGGAAAAAAAGATCAAAGTAAAAATAAAATATGGAACAGGAAAAAATCTCACTGACACAGGCAGACACTTAGTAAAAACAGTGACTCAACCAATTATAAAAGTATTAGAAAGATTAAAAATCAAAAGTATGAATTTATGTGTAAATACAGTATATTAAGATTCACACACAGAGGTAAAATATACCGGCAAAAATAAACATGGGGGGGTGAGACAAAATTAACAAGGAAGTCATGGCCTTAAATGACACATTAGAAGAGATGGATTTGATCAATTTATTTTTTTCATCCCAAAGCAGCAGAATGTACATTTGTTTCAAGGACACATGACACATTTTTCAGAATAAAACACATGCTAGGCCACAAAACAAGTCTCAATAAATTTAAGAGGATGAAATCATAACAGGTGTCTTCTGTGATCACAGTGGTATGAAACTAGGAATGAAAAACGAGAAGAAAACTGGAAAACACACAAACACATGGATGCTAAACATCCTGCTACTAAATAATGAATGAATTTACTATGAGGTCAAGGAGGAAATCAACATGCCTTGAGACAAATGAAAATGAAAATACAGTGACCCAAAATATACGACGCAATCAAAGCAGGTTTAAGAGGGAAATTTATAGCAATACAGGCCACCTCACGCAACAAGAAAAATCTCAAATAGACAATCTAACCTTATACCTAAAGGAACTATAAAAAGAACAAACAAGGCCCAAAGTGCATGGACAGAGGAAATAATAAAGATTGAAGCAGAAGTAAATTAGTTTAAAAAATAAATTGAAAAGATCAATGCAAATAAGATCTGGTTCTTTGAAATGATAAAATTGAGAAACTTTAGTAGACTCATCAGGAAAAAAAGGGAAGCCCAAATAAAAAAAGCAATAATGAAAGAGGGGAAGTAACAAACAACACCCGAAAAATACATAGCTTTGTAAAAAAATTCTGCAAACTTATATGCTAGCAAATTTGACAACCTAAGAGAAATGGATAAATTTTTAGAAATACATAGTCTTCCAAGATAAATCAGGAAGAAACAGAACATCGGAACAGATTGATAGCTAGTAATTAAAAAGAATCAGCAATCATAACACATCCACTAAATAAAAGTTCTGGACCAGGTGGCTTTATAGGTGAATTCTACCAAAGGAGAATTGATGTTTATGCGTCTCCCAAACTCATTTTATAAGGCCAGCATTACCCTGATACCAAAACTAGGCAGACACGAAAAAATACTAAAAAGAAAAAATACAAGTCCGTTATTCCTAATGAACACAGATGCAAAAATCTTGACAAATTATGAGCAAACCAAACTCAGCAATACATTAAAAAGATCACGCACCTTGATCAAGTGTCATTTATTCCAAACATGCAAGCTTTGTTTAATGTCTGCAAATTAAGGTGATAACCCACATAAACAGAAGGATAAAATACCATGATAGTATCAATAGATGCAGAGAAATAATTGGACAAAACACAGCCATTTAAGATAAAAACTCTCAGGAAAGTGGGGATAAAGGGAATATACCTTAACATAATAAAGCCCACAAATGACAAACCCACAGCTAACATCATACTTTATGGTGAAAAGCTGAAAGCTTTTTCTTTAAGATCAGGAACAAGAAAAACATGTTCACTCTCACCACTTTTATTCAACATAGTATTGGAAGTCCCAACCTCAGCAAACAAGAAAAAGAAATTAAGCAGACCCAGTTTGTAAAGGAAGAAGTAAAACTCTCATTATTTGCACATGGCATGATACTATATATAAAGAACCCTAAAGGCTTCAGCAAGAAAGTATTAAAACTAATTAATGAATTCAGGAAAGTAGCAGGATACAAAATTAATATTTAGAAAGAATTGCATTTTTATATACCAGTAACAATCAGAAGAAAATAAGGAAGACCCATTTACAATTTCATCAAAAAGAATAAAATACCTGGGGATAAGTTTAACCAAGGAGGTAAATAACCATTACTCAGAAAACTAGGACATTGAAGAAATAAATTGAAGAATTAACATAGTTAAAATTTCCAAAACACCAAAAGAATCTACAGATTCAATGTAATCCCAATCAAAATACCACTGGCACTTTGTACAAAACTAGAACCAATAATCCTAAAATATTTATGGAATCCCAACACATTACCAGAGCAATCTTGAGAAAGAAAAACAAAGTTGGAGGTATCACACTACCTTATATCAAACAATAATACAAGGTTATAGTAATCAAAACAGCATGGTACTAGCATAAAAACAAACATAAAGCAACAGAGCAAAATAGAGAGCCCAGAAATTCACACCTGACCTGTATATTCAATTAACCTGCACAAAGGAGGCAAAAATATACAGCTGGGTAAAGATAGTCTCTTCAATAAATGGTGCTGGGAAAATGAGCAGATAAATTAAAAAAAAAAAAAAAAAACTAGACCACTTTCTTACACCATATACAAAACTAAACCAAATGGTTTATAGACTTAAGTGTAAGAACTGAAACCATAAAATTCCTAGAAGAAAACACAGTCAGTAACCTATTTTATGTTGTTCTTAGCAATGTTTTTTTGGATATGTCTCCCATGGCAAATACAACAAAAGCAAAAATAAACAAACAGGATTACATGAGACTAAAAAGCTTGCACTGCAGAGGAAACCATCAGCAAAACAACCTTCTGAATAGCAGAAGATACCAATGATATATCTAGTAAGACATTAATATCCAAAATTTATAAGGAATACATACCAATCAACACCAAAAAATCCCCACTGATTTAAAAATAAGCAGAGGACTGGAATAGCCACTTCTCCAAAGAGGCCGATAGACTTAATGAAAAGATGCCCAACATCATTCATTAATCACCAGGGAAATGCATCTAAAACCATAATAAGATATCACCTCATACATGTTAGAATGGCTATCATCAATAAATCAACAAAACAGTTGGCAAGGATTGAAGAAAAGGGAACCTTTCTTCACTGTTAGTCAGATTGTAAATTGGTACAACCACTATGGAAAACACTGTGGAGGTTCCTCAAAAATTAAAAACAATTACCATATGACCCACCAATCATAATTTAGGTGTTTATTCAAGGAAATCCAAAGCACTAATGTGAAAAGATACGTGTGTCCTGTGTTCACTGCAGCACTATTCACGGTCACCAAGGTATGGAAGCAACCTAAGTGCCCACCAGTATATAAGTGGGTAAGGGAAATGTACATTTTTAAATGGAATATTCCTCAGCCATAAAAATGAAACCTTGTCATTTGCAACAACATGGAAGGACCTAGAAGGTATTATGCTAAGTTAAATAAGTCAGGCAGAGACAAATATTGTATGCTTTCACTTACATATGGAATCTAAAAAACAAATGAACAAACAAAACAAACAAATTTATAGATACAGTGACTAATCTGATAATGGCCTGACGGGAGGACTTGGGGTGATGGGTGTAAATGGTGAAAGGGATTAGGGTACAGAGTGCCAGTTATAAAGATATTTATGGGATGGAAAATAGAGCAGAGGAAATGTAGTAACATTGTGATAACTGTATGGTGCCAGATGGGTACAAGACACCTTGGAGCAATCCCTTCATAAAATACAAATGTCTAATCTTTATGTTTTACACTGGAAACTAATACAATACTGTTTGTCAACTATAACTGAAAAATAAATTTAAAAAAACAAAGTTAGGAAAACTTATTGAATCAACTGTAGAAAAAAATATTTGCAAAGGGAAATATGTATATTCTGTCATTTGCATATGTTCATCTTAAACTCTTAATCTTTAAGGTTTTGTGATGCACTTCCAGTGATTTCAGTCAGCGGAAATTCTCAGCAATTGCCCCTTTTGCTTGTTCCCAAATGGGAATCTTACTGCCAGTGCGTTTTCCAGCTATTAAGTAAAGCACCAAACAAGAAAGAGACATTACAGCTCTGGGAGAAAGTTGCAGACCTCTGAAATTCCTTTATTCTACTGTGTTCCATTATTTGAATAGTTACACACCAGTCTGCAAAAGAATAAATTGTGGAAATTCACTCCCAGTCTGTGGGGAATTAGGCTGCTTTTGGTGAGCTGAGATTAGAGGGCCGTCATTTAGAATCGAGGTAGGGTTAGTTTTAACCTGGACCTTAAAGACTAAAAAGGGACAATTAAAGAAAGTAAATAAATAATGGGCATTGCTTTATGTTTTTCTAATATATTTGACAGTTATGCACAGCCAAGTTTATTAGTGGAAAATTCACATACTTCATGTTTTTCCTGTGTATTTTAGTGACACACCTTTTAGCATTAAAACTGAGAAATCTGTGTCGGGATGATAAGGGCAGTTCTTTCATGAATTCCCTAATGGAATTTCACCAGTAGTCACCACGCAGGGTCCCACTATTCTGTGGGACAAATCAGCCTCTTTCACTTTTTTATTCAATGCCTGCTTTTTTAAATCATTTGTATTTTGATAGTTAACTGCCTCTCCTTATCTCACCATGGTCCACCTCACTGTAGTTGGGTAGTCTTGCCTTGTTCCTCACAGTGTTACCGACATCTGTGCAGGGCATTACCGCAAGGTGCCAACTTCCATCTCTGCTTAAATTTCTGACACGGCTGTACAATCGGATTGACTTGTGGTGCCCTCTCTGTATGACTAGTGGACTATGTCTGGCCCAGGCTTACTTTTCTTTGTTTGGTTGCAATTTACATGCTGAGGATCTTACTGGAATGGCTTACTCTTTCACAATCAGGGCAGACTCTCCCTTTTTCATTTAGCCAGCTTTCTGTATTTATTATTTTACAGCTAGTGACTCATAAGTATTCTTCCTTTATCATCACAAGTGGAAAATAGTTGTTTCACAAAGCCTCCATCACACCAGCAGGTTTTCTGAGATCTCTGTGAATTCTAGGTGATCACAGGGCTGTACCAGAAAGCGTTTCATTACCTTTCTGAGGCCGTGCAGACAGCCGAGGAAGAGGCCTGTCCTTCCAGTGGGGGCCAGCAGCCTGCAGCCGGGGTAGCAGGTGCTTACATGACACTGGTGGATTTCTGTGACCAGCAGCTCCGCAAGCAGGAAGAGACTGCACCAGGTGAATTACAGAAGAAAAAAATCATTGTCACATTATGTTCACGTAACATTTCAAGAACTTTGTATGTATTTTTGGTTTCTTATTCGTTTGTTTGTTTTAAATGGGAAAAGTTGCACTTTAATAAGGAATGACATCTCCAAGCATCATGTTCTGCTTATCTCCTATCCTGTTGCAAACTGTCTTCTCAAACTATCTTCTGTCTTTCCATTTACTTAATTTACTTTTCATATTTTGCCTATAGCTTTGGTATTATAGGCTTTCTGTGTCCTGCCTCTTGCTCCTGGAATAAATTCAGTAACCAGCTCTGCCCTTTTTGTTCCCAGCCAAGAAAGCAAACTTCTTCATGTAGAACGGGTAATCGAATAGAAAAGTTCAGCTTTCAGATCGAAACTTTTACCTGTAGTCCAAATTGCTTCTGCTGTTTGTTGACACAAAGTAGTTATTAGGGAAAAAACGACATACTACAAAGTAGAAGCCAAAAAGTAAAACGATAAGTACATGGTGAATTTATCATTTATGTATATTTACCACCATTTTTTTCCCTTTCCTTGTTAGTTACTGAATCTGTAGAGCTGCAGATGTATCCGGCCCTTGTGGTGGACAAAATGTTGAAAGCTTTAAAATTACATTCCAATGAAGCCAGGCTGAAGTTTCCCAGACTACTGCAGATCATAGAACAGTATCCAGAGGAGACCCTGAGCCTAATGACAAAAGAGGTAATATCTTCCATCTACAGAAGTCAAAGACATGCTCCTGTTTATATCCAAACACATTAATGTGTATAATGCATATATTATAGCTTTTTCCAACAGACATGCACTTTCGCTACATTCTAAGAACATATGTAATTTAAAACCATATAAAGAAATGTCCACATTTACTTGTTTTCCTTAGTGGGTGTTGATAATGCTATGTCTGAACAAGGACCCCAAGAAAGAGAGGAGGAGGTACAGTTGGGACAGAGATGGGAATTTTCTGTAGCACAGTTCACTGTCCATAGAGACAAAGCTGTGGCCAGTAATACCTGCTGATGCCTGTGCTCAGTGTATTATTCAGTTCAGGGAGAAAGGAGTACGTTTCGGCTGGCATCCCACCCCCAGTGGCTGTGGCTCCTGCCAGCAGCGCGGTGTCCAGAGGGATTCTGAGGCATCTCCATTCACAGCGAGTAGCTGGTGAGTGTGGGCTCGCAGGAGCAGCCTGCCGTCCCCCACAGGTTCTGTTCACCAGCTCGTGTGCCCCACTGCCCTCACCCATACAGGGCTCCGTCGTCATGCTGCCTTCCCGTCAGTCAGGCCTCGTCTGTAAAAAGTAGAGGGCCACCTGGAAGGCCCCTTGATGACTGTAATAAATGTTTAACAGGAAAATAGGGCCAGCCTTTGGGTTGATAATTAATAGTTCAAAAAGGATGACATAATGCCCTATTAGCCATGTGTAGTAAGTTTTTAAACAATGCTGGTCTCCGAGCTGTGGAGACTCAGCGCCTGTCAGGGCTTTACCTCTCCTCTGGCCCTCCTGTGGATTTGGAATGGGGGCAGGTTTCTCAGTAGCTCTTAAGCAGCAGATTAAAGTAAATTCAGAGACGCAGTGCAAATGTATTTTTCTTAAAGATAAGTGAAGAAATAAGTTATAATTTTAATTTTTAAATTATACTCCATGCATATATAATAAAGATAGCATTTTCAATTTTTTAGAAAATAAACAGGGCATTTAGTCAATGTTATGACACTGGAGGAGACCCCTAAGATGGGGCAGCTGAGCTTTATTGAGTGTTCCCTGTGAGCTGTGTAGGCTGATGCATCCTATCCCCACATACCCTGCTCGTTCCTCGTTTTATGGATGGAGTTAGAAAGCTTGCCTACATTCATTCACTCCTCATGCCAGTATACCAAGTATGTCAGATTTTATCTTAAAATTAACACATGAAAAGGCATTAGAGGAAAACATAAAGAAATTTTGAAAATGGTCTTGGAGTAAAGAGAAACCAGAAGACATACAGGAAGTAATTTGACACTGATGCACAGGGAAAAAATTCCAAAGTTAAAAAACTGGAAGAAAATTATTTGCAGTACATATTAGAAATAGACTTGATGTCTCCACTCTAAAAAATAAATACACCAGCAGAAAGTAGTCAAGAGAAATGCACACATGAGTAATGTAGGTGAGGCAAACAGACTGGCCAGCCTTACTCATAATAAAATATGAAAATTAAAATCAGATATTTTTCCCTTTTCAGGTTGACAATGAATTTTTTAAAATAATTATAAGGATTTTGGAAAGTATCAATCTAATTTACTTTTTTTGAATACTGTTGTGTTTTTTTTTAGTGCAGTTTGCGCTCAGTGATATTTTGTATTAGTTTCAGGTGTACAGCACAGTGATTAGACAAACATATGCTTTACAAAGTGTCCCCCTGATATTTCTAGTACCCAGTTGGACCATAGTAGGCAAAACAGCATGGTACTTGCAAAATTTACTTTTAGATGTGAAAATTTGAAGTCTTTTGGATAGAGGTCTAGCAATGTTTTTTAAAACCAATGTTTACATAGTAATTTTACTTCTAGGAATTTATCCTTCGAGTATATAGCACAAGTACAAAGACATAAACATAAAGAAGATTTAGCATTTATTCGTAATAGCAAAAATTAGAAAATACTCTAAAAAGTCATTTTAGAACAGTAGCTAAATGGAATGGAATACCATACAGCCATTAAAAGGAAGGAGGTAAGTCTAAGAAATATCAGCAACAGTATGCTTAGTCTGATTCCATTCTTGTAAAGAAAGGACATGTGTGCACTTGCATAGCAAACATAGGAGAGATTGAATGGTTCTCAGTGGAATAGGAACTGAGAGGCCTGAGGAAGAGGAGACTTTATTTTACAGTTGTCTGTTTGGATACATCTAATTATAAATATATATGTATATGTGTTTTATTTTGACACATTCCTTTTATAGCAGAGCAACGTTCAGTGTTGTAGTCGTTACTAAGTTGCAGCTCTCTGTGTTTCAGATTTCTTCCATTCCTTGCTGGCAGTTCATTGGCTGGATCAGCCACATGGTGGCCTTACTAGACAAAGAGGAAGCCGTTGCCGTCCAGCGCACCGTGGAAGAGATTGCTGACAACTATCCGCAGGCCATTGTCTACCCATTTATAATAAGCAGTGAAAGCTATTCCTTCAAAGATACTTCCACTGGTCATAAGAATAAGGAGTTTGTGGCAAGGTAATATTGCAGAGAAATTAGGTGGATTCTACTGTCATTAAATATTACAGTTTATAAAAAGCATGTATGGTGAAAGCAAACACGTGAAAGCTTACATTTGTCTTCAAATTAATTAGAGCTTTCACTGAAGAATAGAAAATCTTAGATATTTGTTGAATGCATTTACTGTGGGTATGTTATTTGTTATAGAATTTCTTTCCTTTTTTAAATACGTTTCACCTTAGAATGTTATTCATGAAACATTCTATTCTTATGTTAATAGCAGTCTATTGCTGGAAACAGACTAGATTGAGGTGTTTTATAAAATCAGTTCTTGAAATTCTTCTTCAGTTGAAAATATCTGGGAAACCCCTCTTCTTAATTAAGATTTAGTAGACATCTGAAGTGTCATTCTTTTTTACTTCTTTAGTTGATTTGTAACTAGAGACAAAACTGCCAGTGGTGTATCACTTTTGCAGGAGTACTTTATAAATGTATGGCATTTTAGTTGACACTCTTTATCAGATGCTTCTTGTTGTTGGTTTTGTTGTTGCTATGAGCTGATTTGCTATATTATTGAGTGCTTTGTTTCTAAGAAGACATCAAAGAGTTGGGCACAGCTTCATCACAGCTTGTTGGTGGGTTGGCCGTGTTTCCACCGTCTGCCACTGCTGATGTCTGCCCCATGGCCACTCTGCAGAACCAACTGCAACGCAACCAATTTTTTTAAAAACAAAGAAAGGAAAAAGGTTTGAAAATGTGTCTAGAAACTTGCCTTTCTTTCATAGGGTAACTTCAGAACTCCATGTGTCAAATTGTATACATCAAAATGTTGACATTATTTGCAAGAAGGTTTACTTGTGCCCCACTGAGACTCTGACCTCTTTATGGAATATAGTAGCCCTGCTTCAGTCATGAGGGAGATGTTCCAGGACTCCCCAGTGGGTGCTGGAAGCTTCAGATTGTACCAAACCCTATATGTACTTTGTTTTTTCCTGTAGATACATACCTGTGATAAAGGTTGATTTCTAAATTAGCACAGTAAGAAATCTTGACGACAATAATTAATAATAAAACAATTATAATAACACACTGTAATAAAAGTTCTGTGAACGCAGTCTCTTTCACAAATATGTTGTTGCACTGTGCTCGCCTTCCTGGTGATGCTGTGAGATGACAGAGTGCCTACCTGATGAGGTGAAGTGGGCTGGGTACGCTGGGCAGAGAGATGACGGATGTCCCGGCAGGGCAGCGTGAAATTTCATCACCGTCCTAGACTGGCGTGCAGTGTAAAACTTATGAATTGCTTATTACTGGATATTTTCCATTTAATATTTTCAGACTGCAGTTAACCATGGGCAAGTTATACCATGGAAACTACAGATTAGAGGGACTACTGTACACACTTTGTCCTTCATCCGATACTGGATAGAATTTTTAAATTGCTTTTTCCCTGGAACCTATTGGTTATAGGTATATAAGTAGAGATAATTATAAATTATAGGCCTTGATCTATGGAAGATGTTTGATTACCTGAACTTGGTAACTTTTTTACAGGATTAAAAACAAGTTGGATCTAGGAGGAGTGATTCAAGATTTTATTAATGCCCTAGAACAGCTCTCTAATCCTGAAATGATCTTTAAGGTAATGGTATATCTTCTAGCACATGAAACGTAGAGCTTAGGTAGAACTCACTTACAATCTAACTTGATTTTTCTTTTTCTTTTTTTCCCTTGAAAAGGACTGGACTGATGATATCAAAGTT
>PVKM010018222.1:0-25226 GCA_004027735.1 Carollia perspicillata
ACTGTGTCATCTGGCCACCAGTCAGTCATTCAATGACCAGAGCTTTCCATCTCCTGTATGAGTCCGGAACGTGCCTAAAAGCTGGACACCCCCTGGAGAAACTATGGGGCAGGACTGGGGCTCTTCAATCCAACACCCACAGGCTTCCTTTCTGGTAAGCTTGTAGCCAGCATCCTCATACTTCTGTCCAAATGTTTCTCAGGAAGGAACCTGATCTTTATTACTCACATTAAAGGTTCAAAGGGGAAAGAGGGTTGCAATCCATCAGAAAGCAAAATCTTAGTGATACTCCCTGTGGATGGTTCAGGCAGCACCAATGAGAAGAGGGATGTTTGGAGAGCCTCGGAAAAATACACGGTGCAAGTCAAAGTGAAATGAGGTCCGCCTGTCCCTCAAAACCACCCGTGCAGAGCCCTGGGCTGGTTGGTGTGGGGAATGCTTCAGTGTCCTGGTTTTGTTCAAAAAATGGTGGGACTAGAGAAATGGGAGAATCAGGTGCCTGGGCCCAGGGAGGATGTCTGTCCACTTGGTCTCCTCAAGGGCTCTACCTGCAGGCAGCCTTTCGGGCTGCTGTCAAGATATTTCTTATTAGCCTTGGTCACTTGCAGTTAGAAAGGCCAGCTTCTTGCTATTATTCTCTCTCTCTCTCTCTCTCTCTCTCTCTCTCTCTCTCTCTCTCTCTCTCTCTCTCTCTTTCTTTTTTAAAAAGGCAGTTTGCATGAGGTCTTAACTGGAAAGAGTTAATCAGTGGATATCTCTAAACTTCCTTAAAGGTGCAGCATCAGTGAGGGGCCCAGCAGGAACAGGTGGCCCCTCAAACAAGGTAACCCAGATCAGTTTATAAGGGGTAGGTGAGTTAAAGACAACCCAAAGGGGTGGTGAGGCACCTAGAGGACTGCTGGGCCAAGGTACTCAAAGTGTGGTTCCCAGACCAGCAGCATAAGCATCCCCTGGAAACTTGTTAGACAAAATTTGTGCACAAATATAACCACTGTGGTGTCACACATATGCAATCTTAATTGTTATGCAATCTTAATTATCGAGAGTAAAAGAATTATTAAATTATATTTACCAGAATATTGGGTAAGCTATTTGAGACTTAAGGTTTTTCAAAGACAATTTTAAGTAAAACCTGTTCTCCATTTTAAAGCAACTTATACTCATTCTCTCTCACTCTCTCATATGTGTTTGAAAAATGTTGACAGAAAATATATCAAACTGAACAGTGGTTATTTGCTTGGCAATTAGTGGACTGTCCCCAGGAGTACCTTGCACCAAGTAGCAGCATGATAGGAGGGGACGTGGCAAAAGCACACTGTGGATGACCGTAAAATAGATGTTGGGCTGAAGATTGACTGCCAACCAATATCAATAGCACAAAACTAAATGATAACAGAGAAGAGCTTATTTCCTTTTTATTGGAAAGAATAGGCCCTGGCTGGTGTAGCTCAGTGGATTGAGCACAGGCCTGTGAAGCAAAGGGTCACCGGTTCAATTCCCAGTCAGGGCACATGCCTGGGTTTCGGGCCAGGTCCCCAGTAGAAGACACATGAGAGGCAACCACACAATGATGTTTCTCTCCCACTCTTTCTCCTTCCCTTCCCCTCTCTCTAAAAATAAATAAATAAAATTTAAAAAGAGAAAGAATAAAATTCTATAGGGTTACATAAGACCTTATTCATTGTAGATGCCAAATCTTTGTACATTTTAAGTTGGTTTTCCAGAGGTTTTTAAAAATTATTCTGAGGATTACAATATATATGCTGGTTAAACATATTTAACAGTGTCTCTGTCTATATGCTAGGTGTGTTTGTTGGTGCACAGAAATTTCCAGTTTTAAGGTAATTTGAATGTATCTATCTTTTCCTGGACTGATCAGAGATGAGTCTGGAGAGCAGGCAGTTCACAAAAATTTAAAAAAGAGGAAAAAAAGCAATGGTCCACATGTTTCAACAGAGAGACTTTAGTATGGAGGGCTGATTAAAAAGTTTGGGTATTGTTGAAAAGCCAAGCAGAGGATGCTAAAGCAATTGGAGATTAGCTAGAGCAAAAAGTGGTTACCACTCCAAGGCTGGAGGGAAAAATCCCTAAGGAGCTGTCACCACTGTGGGGAGATGAATCCAGCATGGGTGGGATCATGGAAAAGAGGGAGTGTCTGAGAGCAGGAATCACAAAGGAGATGAAGTCACTGCCAGAGGGGCCATCACAGTACAAAGAAGAGAGGGAGCCCCTTTCTTTCTCCCTCCTGCCAAGCTTTCATCACTGAATTCCACTGGTCCAACCTAGCCAGAAGCCAGCCAGCAAGGGGGTTGGGCACCATAGTTTCCAGGGGTCAGCCCCCTACTGTACAGGAAAGAGCAGAAGAATAAGAAATAACATGAGACCAGACCATCAAACAACACACCCTTTAGGAATAGTGCTTGCTGGGTCTTCTGTAAAATTCTCCTCTCTTGAGGACAGGATATGTTCTCTCATGTTATCTTCTACAGTCTATATAACTGTGACTTTTACATTTAAGTCAAGCATCCACCTGGAATTGCTTTTTGTATACGGAGTGAGTCGGGGTGAAATCACAATTTCCCTTTGTGGAATTTGAAAATACCTCTTCTCCTTACTGCTCTGTAGTGCCACCTCTGTCACCAGTCAATTGTCTACATACGTGTTTCTGGATTCTCTGGTCTGTCCCAATGGTCTCTTTTTTCTATTCCTATGTGAATTGTAGAATTTTTTATACTATTATTGCTTTATAATAAATGGTAGGGGAGTATTTTTTCAATTATTGGCCTTTTATATTTCTATGTAAATTTCAGAATCAGCTTGTCAAATTACATCAAAACTATTCTCTGTTGACACTTGATGGGATGGCCTTGAACCTACAGATTAGTTTATGGAAAATTAACATCTTCAAATCATTTTCCAGTCAATGAACATGGTACATACTTAATGTCTCTCAAAAAGTCTTATAATTTTCCCCATGTCTTTTACAACATGTTACTAGTCACTTGTATGTTCCTGGTACATAAAAGTACATTTATTTTACTTCTTTTCACTCAATGAACTCACTTGATTTTATTTAAAATTCTAATGGTTCATCTGTGTGTTCTTTTGGATTTTCTACATACACGAACATACCTCAAATAAAGATGGTTTGTTTCTTCCTTTCTAAAACTTAAAACTCATAATGCAGTGCTGGCTAGGGATTCTCAGGATAGTGTTGAATATAAGTGGTGATCCCAAACATTCTTGTTTTGTTCCCGATTTCAAAGTTTCCAAAGAAGGAAACTTCTAATGTAATTCAATGTAGTATAACATTTAATCTGTGGTTTTATAGATAATATTTACTAAGCTTGGAAAATTTCTTTTCATTCCTCATTTTCTAAGAGTTTATTTATTAATTATAAATGGATGTCAAATTATACCAACTGTTTTTTTTGCATCCACTGAGGATATATCACATGATATCTCTTAAATTTATCAATGTGTGAATTACATTGATTGCTTTTCAGGAAACCTTGTATTCTTGATATGAGCACAAGTTGGTTATAAATCTTTTTGCTTTTACATGTATTGTTAGATTTAGTTTGCTCATATTTTGTTTACAATAGAATTTATGTTCATAAGTGAGATTGGCCTGATATTTTTCTTTCTTATAATGTTCTTGCTAAGTTTGGGGTTCAAGGTTATACCAGCGCACTAGTTTTCTATTGCTGACATAAACTACTACAAATTCAGTGCTTAAACAACACAAATCGACTACCTTATAGTTTTGAGGTCAGAAATCTGGCACAGGCTTTGCTGACGAGAGTCAAATCAGGATGTCAGCAGGCTGCATTCCTTCTCAAAGGTTCTAGGGTAGAATTGGTTTCCTGCTATTCAGGATATCAGCAGAATGCAGTTTCCTGAGATCCTAGAACCAAAGCTGCTGGTTTTCTTGCTGGCTCTAAACAGAGGGTCATTCCCAGCTTTCAGAGGTTTCTATCTATGATAGTTTGCCTGGAAACCCTCACCCTCCATCGTCAAAGCGAGCAGTAGCAGGTCAGAGTCCTCCTGTGTCACAGCTCTCTGCTCCTGCCTCCTGGCCACATCCTAGTCTGACAGCAGCCAGGAAAGAGCATTCCCTCTCAGAAAGTCGTGTGATTAGATTGAACCCACTGAGATTATTTAGGATAATCTCCCCATCGCAAAGACCATAACCTAAACACATCCACAAAGTCCTTTTTGCATATAAAGTAGCATATTCACAGATTCCAGGGATTAGGCCATGACATCCTTGGTGAGCCAGCATTCTGCCCACTACATCCAGTTAACTGTCTTCTTCTGCCTCTGTGATTGTTTATGTTAAATCAAAGTTCTACTTCCTTGAATGTTTGATAGCACTTACAGTAAAGCAACAAGAACCCTAAATTTTCTCAGGGAAATAATTTTCTGTTACTCATTACATCATTTAGGATAAAATAGCTTATTCTATAGTAACAAATATACCCAAGGTCTCAGCAGCATCAGACAGCAAAGGCTTGTTTCTCACATCACACTCAAGTGCATGTTGGGAAGATCTTGATGGTCATCAAGCAAGCTGCCACTCAGTGATGCAGGCTTCTTCCAAAAAGTGTGAGAACCAAAGTGAGCATCAGTAGCTGAATGGGTAAATAAAATATAGTATATTCATACTTTGGAATAAAACATAGCCATAAAAATGAACAAATTACAACTATGTGCAACAGCATAGATGAATCCTACACATAATGTCAAATGCAATAAGCAAGAAATTATATAGAATTATTCAATTTATCTTCATGTCAGAATTAGGAAAAACTACCCTATATTTTTAGGGATGCATAAATAAGAGCTAAGAGTAAAGTAAGAAAGAAATTACATGAGAATCAGGACTTTTACCTCTGGGTGGAAAGAATACTTTAGACCATCCCAAGTTCAAAAATCTTCTTTTAAGTCATATTTACTAAGTTTATCTTAAATTACTACCATTAGAAGCTTCTCTTTGCCTTGATAATGGAGTGAATCTTAAAGGTGTATTTCCCAAAGAGAAAAGATATCTATTACATTATTTTAAACAGCATCATATTTAAGAAGGAAGTTATTCATACGAAAAAGCAGTTTTGAAGTTGGAGGAGGGAGAGAGAAATTGTTTTCCCTGAGCCCTCACCTATAGGGGTAAGGGGAAGCTGTACTTAGTTTTATTGCCTACTCTGGTCAAACATGTATATTGGATTCACTTTTATTTCCTACTTCCATGTGTATATGCATGTGAATATATTTATAGATGCATACATGTAATATACATATACATATATATGACTTATTCTAGGGGGTGCCTGTCCCATAAAATATAATGTGACTTGTTCCCCTGCAAAATTGTGTGTATGTGTGTGGTGTGCACACTGCCATAGGTGCATGTGTGGTGGCCATTTGTAGGTCTTTCTTTGATAACACTGGTGTCTCAGTATGCATTCTTTAATAACCGCAGTCAAATGATCATAGTTTAAATAGCCAAACAAGAAACTGAAAGAGAGTGGCCACATTTTTCAGTTTATGTAGCCAAGTTTGTAGGTCTGTGACTGGCTGACTGTGATTGCATGCAGATCTGGATTTCATTTCCCCTAGACCCTCAGTTCCCAGACTGTTTTCCTCGAACCCTGGTAATCTTTAAGATATGCTTAAATATTTCATAAAGAAAAAACAAAAGTGACTCTGCTTCAAAGTAGTTGGGAGATTAGTTAAACAATGTTAAACCTTTGCCTCAACCACTTAGCATATGCACTGTGGTCAAATGCATCGAGCATCTCCAAGTAAGGACATAAGAAGTAGCATCCCCAGGTTTGTTTGTGGTTTTAGTTTGGAAATGGACCCTGGACTGCTGGTTCTCAAACAATTTTGGCTGTAGCATATACCAACAGAGCCAAAATAATAAAGAGAAACAGACCTCAACGATTTGCTTTACTTATCCATCCCCAATTTCCATCGAAAAGAAAAAGCATGAGTGGAATTGCATGCTTGCCCTTACAGGACATACATGGGAAACATCATAATATTTAGAATCATCTTATGATCTATCAGCAGACTTCCATGGCCACCATACATGTACCTGAGGAGTACTGCCATGGAACATATAGCTCTCTTGCAAATGTTTCAATGACTACAACTTGATGGAAACCATTGTAAAGATGCAAACTCAGTCTGAATAGTTGATTATGTCAACCTAAATGCAATTAATTATAACCAGCTACACATAAATAAAATGCTTCTCTCTCTTCAATAAATATAATCTATTACTTACTGAACTAAATCTTGACTTTAAAAATAGCATTTCCATAATAATCTACAGTTAAGTTTAAAAAATGGGATTGTTTTGCAAACATGCTGCAAAAAAAAAAACAAAAAACTATACCATTAAAGAATTAAGTATTTCACAAGCTCCTTAATAAAATATGATGGGGTTTCTTTTTTCCTCCCCATGGTGAGAGTTATTTGCTTGCAAGATAACTGAACTCGATAACCCTACAGAACGTCAAAGAGGGGAAGTGTTTCCATATGTTAAATAACTTCCTTCTAAGCAACATGACACAAATGACCATGGGGAGGGCTACTAAAGCCATACATTAGTCATCTTTGACAACACCCTTGAAACTGTGCCTGTGATGCAAGACTAGTGAGGAGAGCATTGCAATACAGCAGGCATGGGCCCCAAAAATATTTTCATGATTATGTACAGTTCTTATTCCTAATCCTCTCCTCAGATTCACAGGGGCTGTTCTGGAAGGGGAAATAAGGCAGATGTATCACTTAAGGCCAAACAGGATCACAACTGACTTATAAACAGCCATGGGTATATATGCCTCTGAACCAGAGAAATGTTTTCTCTACACTTGGTTTAAGCCAGTCCAGTCCCTCTTGTCCTCCACTGCCCCTTCCAAACACGCTTTCTGCATGTTTATCCCCTGAGAGTCACCTGTTAGCTACTGACGTAACAGTGTAGCCATTTGGTCTCCAGTCAGGAACAAACTACTGCTATTGAACTGTGTCTAAACCACAGATAAAGATGAGTTACTGGGCAATTACTTTGCCAAAGGACAAACAGATCTGCGATAATTAACTAGAGATGGTTCTTTTATGTTTTAAAGGTTTATTCTTGGAATAGTAGGAACTCTCTCTATTAATTATTAGAGATAATGCTTTCTATTAGTAAATGTACCACTACCGTTTATTACAAAACCCCTGTGAAGTACATGGTTTTTTATTGTATAAATGTACAAACCAAAAGGCAGAGATGTTTTAAGCAAGAGTACAAAACTGAAGTTAAGCATGCTTCCTGATATCTGAATTTGTTTATTTGTCTTAGAATAAGTGACAAAGAAATCATATTTTTCATGTTTTGTTTCATGAACCCACTAAATCTTTAAAGCTTACTTACTGAAGGTCACAGAAATATGAAGTGGTATGGCCACTATGGAAAACAGTATGGAGGTTCCTCAAGAAATTAAAAATGGAAATACCATATGATCCAGCAATCCCACTTCTGAGTATATATCCAAAAGAAATGGAATTATTAACTTGATTTATCTGTACTCCAATGTTCATAGCAGCACTATTCACAATAGCCAAGGTAGGCAAACAACTTGAGTATTCATCAATGAATAGATGGATAACGAAAATGTGAACTAGATATAGATATATACATATATGTAATGTAACATTATTCAGCCTTCATAAAAAGAACTCTTGCTATTTGCAACAACATGAATGAATCTGGAGGACATTATACTAAGTGAGGTAAGTTAAACAGTGAAAGACAATATCACATATGTGAAATCTAAAGAAATAAATCAAACTTATAGAAACAGAGAATACAATAGTGGTTGCCAGGGGGTAGGGGGAAAGGTTGGTAAAAGGGTGCAGACTTTAATTTATAAGGTGAATAAGGTCGAGAATCTAATATATAACAGAGTCACTATAGTTAATAATACTATATTAAGTTTGCTAAGAAAGTAAAACTCAAATGTTTTCAGAAAAAGGTAAATATATTAGGTAAAGGTAATTATGTAAGGTGATAGATGGTGGGAATCCTTTCAAAATGTGTACATATATCAAATTATCACTTAAAATGTAAGTATTTGTCAGGTATACCTCAATAAAGCTGAAAAAATAAAAATTAATCAATGTAATGTACCATAATAACAAACTAAAAAATATATAAAACCATATGATTATCTCAACAGATGTAGAAAAATCACTTTGCAAAATTCAATATATATTGTTGACTAAAAACAAGTTCAGTAAACTAGGAATAAAAGGTAACTTGCTCAAACTAATAAAGCACATCTATGAAAAATATACAGAAACATCATTCCTAATGGCAAAAGACTGCTCTCAAATTCTCTGGTCAACATTGTACTAGAGGTTGTAGCCAGTAATGAGCAACTAAAAATGAAAATGAAAAATAAATGCCACTTACAACAGCACTAGAAAATGTAAAATACATGAGTATAAACCTGAATCTGACAAAGTACTTAAAAGATCTGTACATAGACCTACAAAACACGGCTGAAGGAAATTAAGAACACCTAATTGGAGAGATATGTAGTGTTCATAGTTCAGAAGTCTCAGTATTGTTAAGCCGTTGACTATCCTCAAATTGATCTATGGAGTCTACACAATCCAATCAAATTCCCAGTTCACATTTTTATAGAAACTGACAAGTTAACTCTAAAATTCATATAGAAATGCAAAGGACCTGGAAGAGCTGAAACAATTTTTAAAAAGAACACATTTGGACTACTCACACTACCTCATCTCAAGACTTATTATTATTATCCAGTAATCAGGATAGGGTGGTATTGATGTAAAAAGAGACAAAGACATCAGTAGAACAGAATAAACAGCCCAGAAATAAACTAACACATATACAGACAACTGGTTTTCAAAGAATTTGTGAAAGCAATTTGGTGGAGAATAAACGGTGCTTGAAAAATTGGATGTCCATATGCAAAAAGAATAAACTCCTATTCATCACTCTCCTCAGATACCAAAATTAACTCAAATGGTTCACAGGCTTAAATGTAAAATCTAAAAATATAAAACATAGAAAAAAACCTTTGTGACTTTGTGTTAAACAAAAATTTCTTGGCTAGGACACCAAATGCATGATCCATCAAAGAAAAAAATTGATGAATTTAGCTTTATCAAAATGAAAACCTCTGTTCTTCAAAACATATAATTAATAAGATAAAAAAAGCGAGCTATAGAATGAGAGGAATTATTTTCAAATCACATATCTTGTACAGGATTTGTATGTAAAATATATAACAAATATTCCAAATTCAACAATAAGAAAACAAACTATCAGCACAGGAAGCCTACCTGCAGGTAAACTGAGGTCATCAGGGCAACCTGGGTTGGACATCAATTATGCCTCACATTATCACCCTCATCTCACCAGAGGAGGAAACAGAAGTGAAATGAGATCCCACAGCTAGAAAGTGGCAGAGCTGGGGTTCCTACCAGCATTCGAGCTGCAAAATCCACATTCTCAAAACATGATGCTTTTTTTCCTCTCAGATGAGGATGATCAGAGATGCTAAGACACAAGCCCAAGGTCACACAGTTTTTAATGCAGGTCATATGTGATGAACTTGTGTCTGGAATTATGATTAACTGATCTTAAAGTTGAACTCTTTGCAGTACAACACATGAACATGCTAGCTCCCTGGGACTCAGCTCCAAAGAGCAATTTTGTCTCATCTAGTAACTCCTCTTACCCAGAGCAGCTTTCTGTGAAAGCCCATAGGCTTTAGTGAAATTTTCCTTCATAATGGATGATAACCCGCCTTTAATTTTACAACCTAGGCACTCCACTATGCTTCTTTATGATCTGGGATCTCTAACATTGGAAACACAACACGATCTACCTACGGTAAACACATATCCCCTGAGTATTGTTGGCTCACTTCTGGTGAAGATGGAGGGATAGGTGGATACACCATGCCTCCTCACACAACCAAAAGAAGGACAATGACAAACTTAAAAACAAAAAACAACCACAACTGACAGAAAATCCAACTGTGTGAAAGTCTGACAACCAAGGAGTTAAAGAAGACACATTTGTCCAGACTGGCAGTAGGAGGGGCAGAGACAGGCAGCCGAGCAGAAAGGACTGATGGTAAGGCAGCGGCTTGTGAACTGAACTGTCCACACCGGGCATTTGTGTACAGACAAACCAGGAGGAACAACTGGGGAACGAGAGGGACCACACAACCCCGGGCTCCAGTGTGGAGAAACAGAGTCTCAAAGCTTCTGACTCAAAAAACCTGTAGGGGTTGAGGTGGTGGGAGGAACTCCCAGCCTCATAGGAGAGTTTGTTGGGGAGACCCACAGGGTTCTAAAACACACAAACCCACCCACCTGAGAATCAGCACCAGGAGAGCTCAGTTTGCTTGTGGATAACAGCGGAGGGGACTGGAAGCTGGCAGAGAGTTGAGCAAGTGGCGCTATTCCCTCTCAGACCCCTGTCCCACAGACAGGGCCACAACGCAGTGACGTGGGTTGCCCCGCCCTGGCAAACATCTAAAGCTCCACCCCTTACTATTCAATAAGCATGCTGAGACAAAAAAAAAAAGTGGCCCCAATGAAAGAACAAATCAAAGCTCTAGAAAAAATACAACTAAGTGGCGAAGAGGTAGTCAACCTATCAGATGCATAGCTCAAAACACTGGTAATCGGGATGCTCACAGAAATAGTTGTGAATGGTCACAAAATAGAGGAAAAAGTGAAGACTATGAAAAGTAAAATAAAGAAAAATGTACAGGGAACCAACAGCGACAGGAAGGAAACCAAGACTCAAATCAACAGTTTAGACCAGAAGGAGGAAATAAACATTCAACCAGAACAGAATGAAGAAACAAGAATTCAAAAAAAATGAGGAGAGGCTTAGGAACCTCCAGGACATCTTTAAACATTCCAACATCCAAATCATAGGGCTGCCAGAAGGAGAAGAGGAAGAGCAAGAAATTGAAAACTTATTTGAACAAATAATGAAGGAGAACGTCCCCAGTCTGGCAAAGGAAATAGACTTCCAGGAAGTCCAGGAAGCTCAGAGAGTCCCAAACAAGTTGGATCTGAGGAGGAACACACGAAGGCACATCATAGTTACATTAGCCAAGATTAAAGATAAGGAGAGAATCTTAAAAGCAGCAAGAGAAAAGGAGAGAGTTACCTACAAAGGAGTTCCCAAAAGACTGTCGGCTGATTTCTCAAAAGAAACCTTGCAGGCAAGAAGGAGTTGAAAGGAAGTATTTGAAGTCATGAAATGACTTCAAAGTCAAGGACCTACATCCAAGATTATCCAGCAAAACTATCATTTAGAATGGAAGGGCAGATAAAAGTGCTTCCCAGATAAAGTAAAGTTAAAGGAGTTAGTTCATCATCATCGAGCCCTTATTATATGAAATGTTAAAGGGACTTATCTAAGAAATACACGAAGATAAAAAATATGAACAATAAAATGACAACAAACTCACAACTATCAACAACTGACCTAAAAAAACAAAAACAAAAACAAACTAAGCAAACAACTAGAACAGAAACAGAATCACAGAAATGGAGATCACATGGAGGGTTACTAGTGGGGAAGGGGAGGGGGAATGGGGTAAAAGGTACCGGGAATAAGTAGCATAAATGGTAGGTAGAAAATGAAGGTGGGAGGGAGTGTGCAGGGTGGAGGGGAATAAAGGGGGGAAATGGGACAACTGTAATAGCATAATCAATAAAATACATTAAAAATTTAAAAACAAAACAGATATCTCCTCTATACTATAGACAATCTCTGTTATTGTCTTTCTCTTTGAGCAGCCACTTGCATAAACAAGCAATTACTGGGAATTGAATGGATAAACGATGTATTTCTTTAGGGAGCCTAATAAATCTTTGGTTCTTCTTTCTTAATTTTTTATTCTACTTTATTTCTCCCTTTGGCCTGAGTCCACATCTAACCATGAGAGGGAAATAATGTCAATTGATCAATTAGAGAATCTGCGGCCCTGATTTGACATTCTGTATTAATCAGGAACTAATTGCCTGATTCCAGATGCTTTTTAAAACATATCTCAGCAATCAATAGGCCACTGCCTATATTTTAGTTGGTAGAGAAGCTTGGGCTGGGTCAGAGGAAGCATAATCCGGGTCAAGTCATGGAAGTTCCAGGTTCTTCCTGCCTTGTCCTGGGGAGCTTTGGCTTCCTCCATAAATGTTTTCTGAGGTGAACAGGCCCCTGATCAGTGCCTCTCACAGATCCCTAACTACCTAAGGCAGAGGAGTGTGAGCAGACTTGCAGGCTTGCGGAGTCTCAAGGAAATAGGAGAGCAGGGCTTTTTGCACTTGAACACAGGCTGAAAACAGAATAATGTACGCCAAGTCTGTGGGAGGAGCGGGGAGGAGTGTCCTCCACCCAAGAGAAGGTACCAATCCATAAGTGACAATGCTCTTATGGAGCATGATGAAACGTTTTCCAGAAGGCCTTGCGAGGGCCTCCAGAGTGCACACAAAATGATCCACAGCCTCCACCAGCCCCACTTCTCTCCCGACACGTTCTCACTCTGAAGTCATCCTGCTTTCATGGTGTCTTCATTTTCAAAAGAAGCTAAAGTCTCTAACATTTCACACTGCCTGAAGCTCCACAGGGCATGCCCATCAGAGATGGGGAGACTGCATGATGGAAAGGATCTGTTTATCTCTCTCCCAGTGTCCTGTATAAACCCACGGGAACTGCCTGGCCCTTCAAGGCTTTAGTCTACCCATCACCCAGACCCACAGTATCTCCCGCAGGAAGTGTACCCAGAACCCTGCTACTGTGTGCTCTGTGGTCAGAATAAAGAGGAAGACAGAGAGTTAATATTTGAAACTCAAAGAAAAGGACACCATCCTGTTCTGCTAAACTGCCTTAGAAAGATGAGATTTCCCACCAAGGACCCCTATCTATGGTTCCATGGAGGTGAGTAGGACTGGCCAAATGCTTCAATGACTAAATACTAAATGGTTATGCCCATGCACATGAAGTCTGACTCAGAAATTGTGATAAAAGCATGATGTATGTGCAGATTTAGCATGAGGCATAAGCCACTCCCTAAGGAAAAGCAAGGGGGAAGGGACCTGAGTGACACCTGTCAGTCCGAAGCTTCTTCGCACTATTGTTCATTTGGTGAGGCCCAGAGAGCCACTTTTTGCTACAAAGGGAGAAAAATCTCTCTGCTCCCCAGAGAAATAGCTTTTCTTTGGTCTGATCTGGTCCTCGCTTGTCAGGTCCCTCTAGCCAGCCCTGTGCTGCATCTGGGCTGGTGGCTTTAACAGTTCCTATGCAGGGTCGCTTTTTGTCTAGAGACTCCGTGAGAAAACTTTTGTGTCATGGGAGCTGGTCTCAAAACAGACATAAGAATTTTAATACTCCCATTTATTGCTAAGAACTACCAGGAAGGTTTTAATACATTACCCTATTTAATCATCCCAACAATCCTCTGAGGTAGTATCAACTCAATGTGATCAATGAGAGAACTCAGCTATATAAAGATTAAACAAAGTGCTCCAAGTCACTCAGGGAGGAAGTGGGGAAATCAAATGTGCAGCCTGGTGGTCATGACTCCAAACTCCATGCCTGGGACCACCTGTTGGCCTGCTGCCAGCCCCGTGTCTCCCAGGAAGAAAGCCCTCATGTAGATGCAGCACAAGGGCACTGATTTCAGTGCACACCACTGCTGTCATGTCCCCAAGACTGTCCCTCTTCAGACAACAAGTGGAAGGTCCATCTCCTGAAAATGATTATTCTGGGATGTGCTTGAATTCACTACATGCTTTCCTTGGAGGTCTTGTCATCAGGAGATGGGTTTGGCTGCATTGTTCACACATTTCCTTTCCAACCCCTTGCTCCAGAGCTGACTTTCAGCAATGCTTGGCCAGCTGATGACACCAGATCCTCCCCTGAAGGATCTGAGGTCCTGTTATTAATGAAAGTAGTTAGCTCTTATGTCTCCCCAGCTTTATTCAAAACATGGGGACATGTTCATTTAATAAACACCCTCCTAATGAAAATTTGGTTTGTTTTCTGAAGCACATAAACGGCTCCACTGAAAAATGCCTTCCCTCTTTTTAACATGTGTCTAACTGCTATGAGATAAGGCACGCCATTGCCCAGCCTTCCCAAAATAAAGGAGGGTCCCAGTAAGTCAGTCATTGGTTCATTTGGGAATATCTTTTGATATCAAGAACACAGATTTGAAAACAAGAAGGTAGAACAAAACATCAAGTACTTGTGGAGGCCTGACATCATTTGTCACCGTGCTTGCCATCCTGAGAATACAGAAGTCTGAAACTTTACAATCCAGTTGCAAAAATGAGACAAACAAAGTTAAAATAATAAACAAGACAAACAGTATTTAATTAAGTGCAGAATTATGCAATGCCAGCTGTAAATGTGCACAGCACAGCCAATGAGGGCAGTAACATGCAGGGAACTCAAAGGACAAATATATGGTTTATTTGGCACACTGGCAAGAGGACAACAGTAAATTAACCTCTTTACAGAAATATCACGACCTTGCAAAGTAGCTATTATTATTCCAATTCTTGATAGAATATACCTAAAATAACAAGAATGCAAATGCTATTTGTACAGAGGACGTCCCTGTAGAGATTAAAACCTGTCCTTGATTTATCACATACTTTCAAACTAACAATAAAGAGGCATCAGTAGGAATCCAAAGTGAACTCCTAGACTTGACACCAACAAAAGTGATGAAAGTCGTGACTGTAAAAATTGGTACAGAATCACTTAGAAAGAGCTGGACTTTGGGTTGATAAAATTCTGCTGTGTAAACACCCACTTTTATTTTCAGATCTAGAATCTACATGCTTTGAAGGCAATCTCATCTGAATGCAGTGTTAGGCTTGACCCAGACTTCTTAGCTAAGCAGGAAAATTTAAAGAGAAAAATTAAATATTTCATTTAAACTTTGTAGAACTAAGAACTCAAACACTTTGGAAGCCTGGACTATTATATTCTAATTAAACTTGATAATAAATAGAAAGAGCTAGAGCAACCTCTAAAGGAAATGTGCTTTTTTTTTTTAATTAAAAGGACCTGTTCAAGCAATCGACCTGACAGAGGGAGAAACAGAATTTGACACTGAAATCTGAACTTACCTTTGCTTCACTCCACTGATGACAAATCCTAGGGGCTGAATTCATTCTTCCCTTTCAGACAAAAACTGAAGTTCCTCTAGGTTGAGATGAAAGATAGTGTGTGTGTGTGTGTGTGTGTGTGTGTGTGTGTGTAAGGCAATCACAAGTAAAAAGTATAGCATTTATTAACTCTCCTGCCCCACTTCTAAATCCTAAATTTAACTGAATCCCTTAGTCCATGTTTTCTGCCTTTTTCTCAACTTTAGTTTACGCATTCAACTAATATTTACTAAGCAGCTACTATGCATTATGCATTAAGCACTATGCCAGGGCAGAGTGTGCAACAGTGGGCACGGAGATGTCGATGGCCCATGTCAATGATATGGGCCAGCTGGTGACTGAAAGGGCACTGAGGTCCTGGTGCCCTTTAGACTAGCTGTGTCCGTGCTTTCACACTAACCCACGGGTGGAGAAAGCAGCTGAGGTTCCAGTTAGGATGGCGGTGATGTGGAGCACAGATTTCTCACATGCCTGCCAGGCCTGACAAGACTGGGATGGGCCTCCCAGCAGGCTCTTTAGAGAGAAGATGAGGAGCTGGAAGGGAAGAGCTCATTCTAAAGGAAAAGACAGTTGGGCAGCTATGTATAGCAAGTATGAATTCTACTTCACAAGCTCATGCATTCAGGAAAAGTCGTATCATCATACCAGAAGTAAAATCTTTTCAATCTAACTCAGGACCTCGGTCCTACAGGGCTGGTGGGGGAATCCACTGAGTTTATAAAGAGGTTCCTGCCCTCCCCAGAGCCATGTGGAAGCCCTAGAGTTGTTGAAGAAAGATGGAAATAATTCTTTGTTACTGCTACATAACAAATTACTCCAAAATTTAATGGCTTAAAACAACCCTTTTCTTTTGCACATGGTTCTGTAGTTCAGGAATTTGGGGAGGGCTGGGCTGAGCTATTCTTGCTTCACTCCCTCACAGTGGCTGCAGTCAGACATGGCCTGGGGCTTCAGGCATCTGAAGACTCCACTGGACTGGATCCCTAAAACATCATAGCACATGGCCAGCAGCTGCAGCTGGCTGTTGGCTGTGAGAGGGTGGTCAACCAGAACATCAACACGTGTCTTCTCCACTATGGAAATCTCAGGGTAACACGACTTCCTACATATGGTTTCCCACCGAGCTAGTGTTCCAGTAGAACCAGGTAGAAGCTGCACAGCCTATTCTCACTTAACTCCAGATTCTGGTGGTTTTAAGAGAGTCCTACAGCCAGCCAGGATCCAAAAGCAGAGGAAATAGATCGTGTCTTTTGACAGCAGATAGGCAGGCTGCATTGTAGAAGAGCAGGGGTGGTGAGAGACATGTTGTGACTATCTTTGGATATACAATCTTCCCCTGAGTGCCACGTGGCCATCATGGTGGAGGCAGGTGTCTCTACACTCCTGGGTCAAGCATGGGCATTACGGTCACTGCTAAGGCAGGAGTCCTGGTGTGTGAGAATCTAAAAATCCTTAGGGACAACTGCTACACCTCCCTGGTGGCACTGCCACAGAAACCACAGATTTCTGGAAACCACAGATTTTTATTGCCCTTGTGACTTGGGAAATATAATAGTCCCCCCTTATCTTTGGGGGATATGTTCCAAGATCCCCAGTATATGCCTGAAACCTGTGATAGTACCAACCCTGTACATACTATGTTTTTCCCTATATTGAATACCTACACATTATGATAAAATGTAATGCCTTTCCATTCTAACTAAGCACTTATCACCTGCCATGCCTATACCTTTTGCAGTTTGAGACAGCAAAGCTAGCATGGGTTCCTTCTTGCTTCTTCACAATTTCACAGATAGAACATTTTTCTTACTGGAGATCTTAGAAATCTTAGCATACAATTTTTTTTTCTTTCCTTATTAAGTCAAGAACTTCACCTTTTCACTAAAAGGAAGCCCTTTAACAGCTTCTCTTTGGCATATCTGAATTGCCCCCATAACCACTCCTTCGCTTTGGGGCCATTACTAAGGAAAGTAAGGGTGACTTGAACACGAGCACTGTGATGCTGTGACAGTCGATCTGATCACTGCGATGGACACTAAGCAACTAATGGCAGGAGTGTGGACAGCACGGATACACTGGACAAAGGCTGATTCACATCCTGGGCAAGGTGGAGCCGGATGGCAGGAGATTCCATAACACTGCTCAGAGCTGTGTGCAATTTAAAACTTAACAATTGTTTATTTCTGGAGTTTTCCATTTAATATTTTTGAACCACAGAAAAGGAAACCTGGACAAGGGGGAACTTCTGTTTTTCTCCTTTATGTCACAAGGACCCAGCATGTCTCTTTCTTCCATGAGTTGGGAATTTTGAGAAAAATCAAAAAGGAAGTTGTTCTTGGGAAGCTTCTCTTCCTGCCCTGTAACCCCCTACAATCTGAGAACACCCAGGTTTGGTTTATTAAGATGGAGAAGGGAGGAACAACAAAAAGAACACAGTCCAGTGTAAGATCGTCAGAGGGGAAGAGGGTTAAAATAAGATGACTTCTGGCACTGAGAGTGGTCCTGTGGGGCAGCCCCAATTGGTTCAAATCTTATTCCGAATCGAGACGGCAAAATGAAGTACTGGGTGTTGTGCAGTGTTCCTTGAACATTTCTGAAAAATGTGGGAGTACCTCAGTATGCTGTACCCCCCAATGATCAAGTATAAAGGAAGGAGAAGCAGCCTCCCCACTCCTGCCCAGAGCAGTGTAGCTTCCACATTCAGTGTCCCGGACCTCAACCTCACTTGGACAGCCCAGGGGGGGTGGAGCAGCAGTTGCCCAGCACTGAGATCTAGTGAGTAGAGGACAGGGATGCTGTTAAGCATCTGACAGTGCTCAGATCAGCCCACAGCAACCAAAATGTTAGATCCAAATTGTACATAGCAACAGGGTTGGGCACCTGCCATAAATCAATCCAGCAACATTTTTTAAGAGACTTCTTCAAAGTATCAAGTATAAATATCTCTTTGAGGGAAATCTCTTCCTGGTTTCCTAGAAGAAACATAGGAGACCCTGAGATATATTCTCGGCCATATTCCCAGCCTTCTTGGGACTCCACTGTGTGACATGAGTCTTGAAACATCTAAGAACTCTTGTATCATTCAACCCCAGCCACACCATCCTCTCTCCTCTCTGTCCCTCCCCTATGTGCTACAGCCACAGCTTCTTCATTGCCCGTCTTCCTAAAATCCCAACGTCAGGTATCAGCTGTTGCTTGTCATATCTGTTTGCTGACTGGTGCATGCATGATGACAGCCTCTGTCAAATGTCACTGAAAAGAGAGGAGCTAAAATATTGATTAACCACAACGAATTAGCTTCTCTTCTCTCTTCTGCTTTTCCCACTGAGACCCTGGATCCCTTTCTTGTTCCACTGACTCCTTCATGAGGTCTTGTGCCCACCTGCTCCTCCAGCTCAGCCTGCTTCATATGATACCCTTATGGCACAGTCTTGCTTTACTTTAGTACAAAACAACTTTAACACAAAGCAGATTGACCCAAGTGTTCTGACAGTGTAACACTCAAAGGACAATGTGAGAACTGGTGGAGAGAGAGGCATGCCAACTGGGGTGCCTATAGCCTGCTAGGGAATAAGAAATAAACAACTTGGAGAGCTGCATTTGCTATTTCATACTATTACAATTTGTTTTAGCAAATTATCTTTCTTAGAATACCAAATGGACCCCTAATGGCCTGAAAGATTTGAAACACTTCCAAAGCACCACTTTCTGTGCTCAGTCACTGGGAGGTCTGGACTTCAAACCTCTTTTTGGCCAACAGCCAGAGAGCACCAACGTAGGGCGACTTCGATTTGCAAACTCTGTAGTAACCCAAACAGGTTAGCCTCGGAGGTCGCAATGCGGGTTCTGTCAACATTGTAAATTTGCATCTCCGTGCACACAGAGCAAATGTATTGTGCATACATGGGGACTTTTTCCAGATGTGCATTCTTGTTACATATCTTTTGGCTTCCTTTGTTTTTGTAGATCCATTTCAGTTTTATCAAGATGATGTCATCACCTTTTCTTAAAGAGAGGGCTATCAAGAATTGTATGTGGCTCCCACTTGTAAAGAAGTGATGGAGCAAAGAAACATTCTGCCTAATGTTGGGACTGAGGGGTAATGTTTCTAAATAGTGCTCTGTGTTCCTACCCCATTTTATACCCACCGAACTTTTTCAATTACACCCTGAGGAATTCTGTCCTCCCTGTAATTAACAAATGTGAGTCATCCGTTGCAAAAACACAAACAACAGTGGGGAATAACATGAGAGACGGGAAGAGTCCAGAAGTAGTTTTTCACGCACGGAGACTACAAAAATATCAAAGATGGATAAAGGAGACAGGTGGATTGGGCAGAGTATCAACAACAGGGGAAATAGAAACAGAAAAATTGGGATTCTTAAGGGAAATAATCTTCTTGAGCATAGTAGGGAGCCCGGTGGAAACATAATCGGTCCTGAAGTGACCCTCTCGTGGCTCACGGTACAGGGCCACCAATACGTCCCCAGCGAGGGTCCAGTTTGAAGTGAAGAAACCCTGCTCTCCCTCTCCCATCTCGTGATCTGGGGGGTGGGAGGGGTGGGCAATGGTGACACAAGGGAGAGACCTCACCAAGTCAGCACCTTAAGGAAGTAATTTAAAGACCAAGCTAAGTCCAAGAGGAAACATACATCCCTCTCAATAGTAACAAATCCACAAACGAGAGCACTTGCCTAATGACAGCCTTTGGGGAAGCACAGCACGTTCTTGACTTTGCGTCCTTCCATTGGCCTCCCTCTCCTCTCCTTGTCCCTCTCTCCTCCCCTCCCCTCCCTTCTCTCCTGTCTTCTCTTACTCTCTCTGTCTCTCATGCACACCACAAACCCAAACTCACACGTAATCCTGAGAATGTATGCTCTTCAGTTTTTCTTGACCCATTTTCCTCCCACTCCATTTAACCCTTCAAATATATATATACCTTTAGGGCATCAGGAGTAAACATCAACATGCACAGCTAACACAGGTCCATTACATTGTCTCTACAAAGTTTTGAGTCTCCTTCATATAATGGTCTTTCCTTTAAAATGTACTTTTTTTAAGTCTCATTGGAACTGAGACTTAAAAAAAGTGACACTTTGACACTTTAAAAGTGAGCCAGAAAGTCATGAATTTTCTTGCCCCGTAGCACCCCAAAGGAGATTTTAACCCCAGTTTGAGTTCACATTTAACATATCACAGGCATAACAAGGAATAGTTTTCCTAAGGGTTCAAAGTTATCTATGACATTTTAAAAGGTTATATTTAAAATCTACAAGGTCTAAATGCTTATGGCCCACACACCTCAGCTTTGTTGCTGTTTAATTTTTGTAAAATCGGCTCTTTACTGAACTCCGGGCCTCGTTTTCCTCATCTTTAATACAAAGCGGCTAAACAACAGTGCAGTGTGTCTTTCTGGCATGCTTTTGTCATGCATAAGGATGCTACTCTGTTCCCCATTCCCTTTTATCCTTCAGCAACTGTGTGTGGAATTTTTGCTAGTTATTGCTCTGCTGTTCATTTTCACGTGAATTTCGTTTTCCTGAACTTTTAGAAGAACACAGGATGCAAGCTTCTATCTGAGGTGTTCTCATTCCATCCCCTGCCCACCTGTGTTTGGGCCCTTTCTTTCCTTCATTTCTCTTCTTCCTCCCCTGCTCGCCTCACTCCACCCTGTGGCTCCTCCTCAGGGTGGGGCCGCCCTGGACAGAAGCCACGCTGGCGCAGGCCTGAGAGCTCACGGGAGCTGGGCCTCCTGATCTTTCATCATTCCCTTGTATGTATTGTGATAGGAATGAACAAACTCTTCCAGCGTCCGCCACTGCTCTCAAGTTCATTCACTTTCCTTCCCAGTGAACACCTGCTGGCCATGTGGGGGATTCTCCTGTTCTCGTATCTCTCACAGGCACTCACAGCCCCTTTGGCTTCCTCCACTTTCTCTCACATGGACACCGATAGCACACAGCTCTTGGGGCTGCTGGTGGTTGGTCCTCACCCACCTGTCATTGAGATTCCTAGGGATGCTTGTTGCCTAATTCTGTTAGTGGTTTTGCTATCTGACTGCTCTGCCTCTTTTTACACACAATTGAAGAGTTCCAGAAACTGCGGTTGCCACCACCCTCATTTTCCTGGAGTTATCAAAAGCATGTACTTTAATTGGCTGCTCTGAACCACAGACAGCAGCTGCACGTGAGTTGTTTCCTCAATATCCTAGAACTATAAATAAGTGAAATGGAAAAATCAGGTAGATAGTGACTTTTCTAAGATAAATGAGCCCCCACCTTCACAGCCCACAATTAAGCTGCTCCTCAAATAAAGTAATATTGACACACACTCGCACTTCCAGCACTTGCCTTCCTGGAACACAGCTAAATCCTCAATCACCATAACCATTCAAAATTAATGATAATTAGGCTACCATGCCATTTCTATAAAATAGCATATCATACAGAAATGTGGGTATAAATGCCAGAAGAAATGCAAGAAAAGTGTTCCTTTAGGAAGAAAAATGGCGTGGTGGTAAACAAGTAAAGCAGAGGACAGTTTTTATTGTTATAAACTATGTACATACATCACATTAATAAAACTAACTGTGAGAGTCATCGACATACTAGTTTCCGTATGCAGAGAGGTTCCTTTCTATCTATTATCTGGGCAGAGCCAAAGAATTATAATAGTTTGAAAGCCTCTAAGTTTATTTTGTACAAAGCACTTACAGTCAGGCAAACATACAGAAACATATAAGATCATGACATATACAGATTGCCCATGATTTACCTGTACCAAAGTATTTCTGTAAGTGTTACCCAAACATTATTCACACCTTCATACAAATTCTACCGTAAATTCATTCTGGGTCATTAGACAAGTCACTTCACTTCTGTGAGCCTTGGTGTCCTTATCTACAAAGTTCTGCCATTTTTTAAAGTGTCTCCCAAAACCTGACATCATTTCTGTCTTTGTTATTGGCTGCCAGAATGGAGACTGAATGATTGCTGATGCCCCCCGCCCTCGGGTTAAAGGCACTGACAGCTAAGAAGATTCCACTCGGAATCAAGTGTGCGTTTGTACCTCTTCTGCAGCAGCTGTTCTTCCATGCTGTTCCATGACCTTTATTGTCATTGCCCGTGATGTTTCAGGACCTGGTGAGATCCTCCCCTACCTCCAGCCTGGATCTCAAGGAAAGATTCTAAAGACAAACACAACGTCGGCACCTTGGGCTCAGCAGACGGCTCATGGACTGCAAGCTGGGTCGCCAGCACAGAACCAACAGTGGACAGAAAGAAACAACATGAGCTTGGAAGCTTGGGAATTTTTGAGAAAGACTGAGAACCACATCTAAGGCTGCATTTGATACTGAGGTTTCTCTATTGATATTACACTGAGGAACTTGAAAACCTTCAGTATTTACAGTGTCAGTAAATACTAAATTCGCTATTCTGAGTAATTTAAACAAAAGGGAGCTTAGTTTTACTTTATATTGAATGACACATTTTCAAAAGTTATTTTTTCTAAATTCAAAAATTACTCTGCATAACAAGATTTACAGAGAGTATGGTTAATTTAGGGGCAGATTCAAATATTTTAAAACAATCGTGAGACTTGTATTTTTTTAAATAAAGTATGTTTCTGTTTAAAACCTTATAAACTTTGCTTTCCAACCAGGTTTCCTTAGAAGACAAATATTTTGTTGCTCTAGTAAATCTCATCCTCAAGTAATTCTTCCATTTTCAGGTTCGCTCTGAACTCCCAGCCATGCAGCAATAAAACCCTCCACACAAAGGTGGAAAACACCTATTTGGTCTTTGAGGGCCTCTCTTTTTCTTACTGGGTATCACTCAGGAACCCCAGAGGAATCTTCTCCAGTGATTTACACAACTTTATAATAGCTCAAGAAATGGTAACATCCTTGGCTTCTTTTTGAAAAACATGCCACAGCTTTTCAACCTTGCAATTAAGTTTAATTTTCCCCCCAAACACCTCTTTTCTCATTAGACTCAACTCCACCCTCGGGGGCCTCTCACAGAGTCTGTCTTTTTGCTCGGCAATGGCATCTTTAGCTTTCTTTAAATGGCTTTTTGTTTGCTTGTTTTTTAAGGCATTTAGCTCCAGTGTTTTCCCCATTATGTAAGTTTATCCTTAAATCATCTTTAGTTTTTTTTAATGGATTTTTGTTTGCTTATTTTTAAGGCATTTAGCTCCAGTGTCTTTAGCATTACAGAGGTTTCCCCCTAAATTACTCTGCATTTTTTAGCATCCTGGCATTTCATCTCTCTTAGCACAGCCAAGTAAAACACAAGGCTCTTTCCTTCAGGACATCAGGGGACTATCTTCTCGGGACCCTTATGTTCCTCCATATTCCTAGTCTTTTTTTTCCAGACTGAGAAATAGTAAGAATGCACTTTAATCGATTCAACAAACATTCCTCGACTGGCAAATATGTTCTAGGGTTTGGAGCCGTTATGTGAGCCCTCCAGAAGCTAACACTCTAAACAGAGACAGACAACAAGAACCACACAAAAGAGTTACATACAGCTGGGTAGAGAAGAGCTGTGAAGCAAAATAAAGCACAGGAGTAGACCTTAAAAGGCAGGGGTGCGACTACAGACAGCGGGGTGAGGGTCGATATCTGTGAGGAGATGGTGTCTGAACAAAAGCCGGGGTGAAACCAAAAATTCAAACCAAGAACCATGAGGAAAATGTAATACAGTATTCAGGAGACCTGGGTTCCTTTGTAACTGGGCTGCATTTCTCCTTTTGGTTAAAGAGAAACTTATTAAAATTCTTCACTTTGTTTTCCAAGAGTTAACTTCCACAAACCAGCATTACCAGTTCTCTCGAATTGAACAAAATGCTCCCTTCACTCAAATGAGCGTTGAGCGCCTGTTCTCATAGGGATCAGGTACCACACCCCACGTCCCTCAGAGGGCCAGTCAGTCCGGGAGGGAATCTTAGAAGCTTTGCTGAGAGCGGCGTCTCAGTTACTAAACACCACATAACAAAGCAACTGAAAATTCGACACATTACAACAACAGTTGAATACATTAATTTAGTGTATTAAATTTAGTGTATTAAATTAATACAGTAAAATTAAAGTGGAATGTAATTTAATGTTTCTCCTGGGGGGTTGTAAAAAGTTGAGAGATGCTGCCCTAAAGTACCTGATGATTTATAACAGGGCTTGTTCCATAATGCTTCACAGTTCACCTTAAAGAACACCCAGCCATTCTTTTCTTATTTTGAAGTTGTGGATAATTTTTCTTAAACTACGTGAGCAGAAATGGTTGTGTGAGCTATCTAGACAGAGAGGGCAGGAAGCATCTAGCTTCAGAGTCCCTCAAAAGGCATGGGGACAAAACCATGTATATCTGTTCTGGGATCCAACGACCCCAGGATTCGGCTAAGCAGTAGTCAGATCTGGGGTGGACCAGAAGCTGAAAGTGATAGATGCAGTGGCAGCGACCACACTCAGCCCAAGAGATGCCAGAGCACACAGAGCCTGTGAGGTACCAGCCACACACAGGGCCCCTGCATTCCCACACCCTTTTGGACTGTACCTGTACCATAGAAGCAAAGAAAACACTTTTTAACTTGTTTGATAAGGTCAGCATTACCTTAGTGTCCAATCAATACAGAAAATTAAAACTACAGACCAGTATCTCTCACGAACATAGGCAGAAAAATCCTCAACAAAACATTATCAAATAGAAACCAACAGTGTATAATAAAAAGTATGCACAAGACCAATATTTATTCCTGGTTTGCAAGGCTAGCTTAACACTGAAAAATCAATTAATGTGATCCACCACATAAACAAAAAGAAGAAGAAAAAATCATATAATCATATCAATTGATGCAAATAAAGACATTTGGCTACATTCAACACACATTTATAATTTCAAAAAAATCTCTCAGCAAACTGGACCACCATCTTACACCATAGACAAGAAAAAAATCAACTCAATAGATTAAACGCAGGGATTACAGGAACA
>PVKM010018223.1:0-25219 GCA_004027735.1 Carollia perspicillata
AGAAGCAAAGGGTCACTGGTTTGGATCCCAATCAGGGCACATGCCTCGGTTACCAGCCAGGTCCCCAATGTGGGGTCATGATAGGCAGCCACACATTGATGTTTTTCTCCCTCTCTTTCTCCTTCCCTTCCCCTCTAAAAAATAAGTAAAATCTTAAAAAGAAAGAAAACCAAAGTAGGAGGATTATTTAATTATAAAGCTACAGTAATTAAAACAATGTATCAGAATGAAGACAGACCATTAGATCAATAGAACAGAGTAGAATTCAGAAATAAATACACAGTTTATGGACAACTGATTTTTAAGAAAGGTGGAAGACCATCAGCAGACTGTGTTTTCCACAAATGATGATGAAAACATTGGATTTCTATCCACACACAAAAAAAGAGTTATAGATTTAACTGTAAGGCTTCAAACTAGAAAATTTCTAGACAAAAACATAGGAGAAAAATCATTGTGACCCTAGATTAGGTAAAGATTCCTTAGACACAACCTCAAAAGCACATTCCATACAAAAGCAAAGTGATAAGTTAAACTTCATCAACATCAAAACTTCTGCTCTTTGAAAGACTCTGCTAAGATTCTGAAAAGACAGGCCACAGATGACTGTGATGGCTTGAGCAAGAGCAATGTCTGGGCAAGAGCAATACAGGGGCAAGAGCAATATTTCTTGCTCTTCCAAATATTTCCTATGATTTGAAAGGAAATATTTTCAAATTACACATATGGTAGAAGTCCTATATCCAGAATAAAGAACTCTCAAAACTTAATAAGCAAAAGCTCAATAATAAATAATTAACCCATACAATATAAAAATGGCAAGAGATTTAAATAGATAACATCATCAAAGAGGACATAGAGATGGCAAATAAGCCCATGAAAAGACACTCAACTTCATCAGACATTAAAGAGATGCAAGTTAAAACTACAGTGAAATACCACCACATATCTACTAGATCGCCGAAAATCAAAATACAGACCATACGAAGGGTTGATGAAGATGTGGAAGAACTAGTACTCTCACCCATTGTTGCTGAAATGTAAAATGGTCCAACCAACTTGGAAAATAGTTTGGCAGTTTCTTTAAAAACTAAATGTAAACTCTCACATGATCCAACAATTCCACTCTTAGATATTTACCCCAAAGAAATAAAGGTATATGTCCATACAAAGACATGTACATGAATGCTCATAACAGCTTTATTCGTATAGTACCCCCCCAAAAAGTGTGGTCTCTGAACTAGCACTGTCAATATCACTTGGGAACCTGTTAGAAGTGTAAATTCTCATACCCAACCCCAGACCTACGGGATAAGGTGGTTTATGGGTTTACCAGTTTCCCTTTGGCCTGGGAATTGTCTGAACAATCGGAAATTAACAAACCCTTCAGGTAATTCAGATGCAAACTGAAGTGTGTGACCCACAACCCCCAAACTCTACCCCATCACTTATGTCAGATGATCCTGGTACCAAACCACACTTTGAAAATAACTACTTCAAACAATGCTTCTCAAACTTCAATGTATACACAAGTCACCTGGGATCTTGTGCAAATACAGATTCTGATTCATAGGTTTGGGAGGGTGGGAGCTTGAGATTTCGTATTTCTAATAAGCTCCTAGATGATACTGATTCTGCTGGTCCTGGAAATTGCACTGAAGAACTTCCTTGGAAAAACTCGAATTTCTTGAAAGCAAAGCACATTTGGCTACCTCAGTTCTTCTGCCAGAGAGAATCCATAAAGTGGTAGCATAGAATCTAGCCTTTCTTATTTTCTTCTTCTCTGGTACCTACCTAAGAGAACTAAAGCCCTTCCCTCTCCAGCAAAAAGGGACTCTTGTGGATTGTTTTCTTGGCTGTCTTACATTCTGACACCTTTAGAGCTTAGACGCAAAGTTCCCAACACTAGAGTCACCCATAAAGCTTTTTAAAAATACTAATGTCTGGGTCCCACCCCCGAGACTCTGTTTTGGTTGGCCTGGCATGGGGCCTAGGCATCAGTGTTTTGAAATCTCCCCTGGAGACCTTACTGTAAGCCAGAGCTTAGAATCACTGACTAGCCGTACATGTATCCCCAGACTGCCCCCTCCCTTTGTAATATCCATTCAACAGATATTGACAGCCACCCTCTATTTCCCAGACTCTAAGCTAATGTTCTAGGAATACCAAGGTCAATAAGCCATGGTCCCTGTCCTCAGGAAGTTCATAGTCTGGTGGGAGAGACAGACAAGTCGATACACACTTTTCATACCTATGATAACCACTACAACAGAGATACTTCATTCAGCAAATACTGGGTTGGCCAAAGAGTTCATTTGTATTTTTCTGTAAGATGGCTGTAGTAGCACTTAGTTGTCTTTAACTTTATTCAAAACAATTTTGTTCGATCGTATTGTGACAGCTGTCACATCAGCGTGCATTTTTTAAAAAATCAAAATTGATGAATTTTTGTGTAGCCATTTCAATATTGAAGATGGGAGAAAATATGCAACATTTTTGGTGTATTGTGCTTTATTATTTCAAGAAAGGTGAAAACAAACTGAAACACACACAAAAAAGTTTTTGCAGTGTATGGAGAACGTGCTGTGACTGATTGAATGTGTCAAAAGTGGTTTGCAGCCTTGGCTGGTATGGCTCAATGGACTGAGTGCCAGCCTGAGAATCAAAAGGTTGCCAGTTCGATTCCCAGTCAGGGCACATACCTGGTTTGCAGGCCAGGTCCCAGTTGGGGGCATGCGAGAGGCAACCAAACATTGATGTTTCTCTCCTTCTCTTTCTCCTTCCTTTCCCCTCTCTCTAAAAATAAATAAATAAAAATTCTTTCTTAAAAAGTGGTTTGTGAAGTTTTGTGCTGGAGATTTCTCGCTGGACGATGCTCTCCTGTCGGGTAGACCAGTTGAAGTTGATAGCAATCAAATCGAGACATAAGTTAAGAACAATCATACTCAAAATATCCAAATCAATAAAGTTATTGGTGAAAATGAAAAATGTGTCATTTATTTACAGAGAAAGCTAAGTGGACTTTTTGGCCAACCCAATATTTATTGAGAATCTACAAGTTTCAGGCACTAGGAATATCACAGTGAACAAGAGAGACACAATCCCTACCTTCATGGAACTCATGTCCAGTGGGAACCCCAAGTTTTGGTTGGTTTTGAGAGTAATGCAGAAAAGTTCCTCTAAAGTCCTGAAACTTCCATTGAATCTTACAACCTCATAATCTTACAGGCCTGAGAAAAAGGGGAGTGCATCCCAAAGGAGAAAGAACAGTAAAGCAAAAGCACAGAGGCATGAAACAGCACCTCCAGAGAACTGGCAATACTGTTGTTGAGCCAGCTGCCCACAAGTCCAACACTTAGAATCCAACAGCTTCTCCCTCCTTTCCTCCCATGCTTAGGGCAGCCTCCCCTCCTTCCACTGAAGAACACTCTTCAGGGTACAGCTAGATATGCACGGTTTTCTACCAGCCCAGAAGTCCACAATTCTGACACGGTATGAGGGAGTCTCAGGCCAGAACCCTCCTCACTTCAGACCACACCACCCGGATGGGCGCACCCCAGCCTCTTTCCTGCCACCACTGCCTGAAAAGGCCTCCAGGTGGAGCCCTGTCCTTCGAATCTTCTGTTGTTGGACACACCCACCCATTTGCGGTTCCCACCAAATTTCCTCTCCACTAAATTTCCTCCCCACAAACCCCAGGACTGGAATAGTAACCATCTTTACTCTGAGGAAGAGGCTCGCAGGAAGCATGTTCAATACACAAACCAGATGGGTTGCTCACTTTCCGCCTTTCCCTTCATTCAAGCAGCGTAGGGCACCCTTAGTTCTCTCGGTGCTTCACCGGCTTCCGTGGAAGCCGTACCTAAAGCTTCCCCAACTCTACCCACCGTGACATGGATGCTCCCCGACATGGATGCTCCCCACCTCTCGGTGAAGAGTTCTTTCCACCCAGGCAATGCATGAGCAGAGAATTGTTTCCCCGAAGAGGATCATTTTTTAGAAAAAATTTCAAGATCCAACGTGCCAACCCTCTTTCCCTGCTCTCTGCCCACAAGAAGACCAGAAGGATGTTTCCCTCCTATAAAGGCTGCTGCTGACAGGCAAGCTGCACATTCCCTCACGGAATAACCACTTGAACCTGTTTCAGTCATCACAACTACGGCGCCAGTTGCTTCCCCCGACCATTTCCCCCGCCAGCTAGGGCCTCTCCACTTTTCCAGTCTTGCTTAATACCCAGGATGGAAAATCAGACCCCAGCAGAAAGGTAGGGAGGATTGTTACCAACTTTCCCGCAAGCAGGAGCCTTGTGACGCCATCTTGGTATCCCACAGAGCACCTAGCACAGTGTCTTGTCCAGTCCAGACAGATTAGTGTGTATCAGACACAAATTTAGTAAAAAGTATGTGATGAGTTCCAAACTATTTGAAGAATGGAAGCTGCAGCAGTACAAGGGCAATTCCAAGCTTTCCCCTAAAGTCCACAGAGATACTACTTCCTACTGATTTCCACTTATGCTGTATGGGTTAAGAAGGTGATTCAGTTGCTCTGTCAGACCACATGTACTAAGTAAGCATATGCTGCCTAATGGTGCTATGGCACTGTGACTAGATGAGAATTCCCATAGGGCCAATTATATAAGGACTTGTCCTGCTAATGACATAGACAACACTCCTAATGAGTTCTCCATTAACATGCCTGTCCACTTAGCTAGGAACCACCAAACAAACTACAGGGCAGTTGTGGTGGATTAAAGATAACTGTCAGTTTTTTGCTTCTCCTGTTTTGATGTGGAATCTAATTCCCCTTTCTTTGTATCTGGCTGGATTGAATGACTCACGTGACCAATATAATGTGATGCAAGCAATGTTCTGGGACTTTCAAGACTAGATTATAAGAAGCCTTACGGCTTCCACCAGGCCCCTTGGAACAATTGCTCTGGAGTAAGCCAGCCACCACATAAGAAATCTGATTACCCTGAGACCGCCGTGCTGTCAGGAAGCTGGAGCTGGGAAAGGCCACGTGGAGAGGTGTCTCACCGGCCCAGCTTCACATGAGCAAAGATACCGTCAGAGTGAGGAAGCCTCAGTTGTCATCTGATGGCAACTGAGTGAAAGACACAAGAGAACCAGCTGAGCTCATCAATCTCTGGAGCCGCCATAGATAATAATAAAGTGTTTGCTCTTAGATGCTACATTAAAACAAACAACTATGGTTAGATAAGAAATCATCATTGGGAAGAGCTGGGTGAAGGGTACACAGGAACTATATGTACCATGTCACAACTAATTGTGAATTCTAAATTGTTTTCTATTGTTGTTATTAAAAAATAAAACACTAGCCCCCCCATTCTGGAGAAGATCCACTCTGAGAGAATTAAAGAGAGAATTAAAGAACTAAAGACAGCTGGAGATTTTCCCTGAGCCATGTCCCAGATGCTGACAATACCAGCGCTGACTGCCACCAACAGGTGTGTGTAACCAGGGCCCTAAGCACATTTGCAGGGTTTGAAAGCTCAGGGGAAGGCTGTGATTCCCCACCCTCCTGATGCCGGTGACTCAGCTTGTATCCTAACGCCTCACTCATCACATGTGGGTCTCCTACCAGGGAAACACCCAACTCTTCTTTTTGTCTAGTGAGGAAAGAGACTGCTTTAGTTCTTCATTTTTCAAAGACTGACATAACAATCTGAACAGGCATGAAATGTCACTCAGCCAAAGGAGAGAGATTTTCTCTGCTAGTGTTTTTTTTAATACCCCTTTTCTTTGGTTCAAAAAAAATCTCATATCAAACAAGTGAAATCATGTCCTCATTTTGCCGTATTATAGAGCTATTTCCCCTCTCTAGCTGTTCGGGGAGACCATGCCCCTCACAGATGGCATCCCCAAGAACAGACCTCAGCCCCACTCCCCAGATACAGCAGATTTGCTACCTCTGGTGCTTTCCAGAGTCGGGATTCATGACAAGTGAGCAGCCACTTTGAGTTGGAAGGAGGTGGGATATAGGAAGAAAAATGAAGATCTGACAAGGTCAGTAGAGCACTCTCAAATAGTTATTGGAGTGTCTAATTTTCTTAACTCATGAACTAGGTACTGTTGTCATATAGAAGTGTGACATAGAGACAAAAGACTGTAGTAGAAAAGCTATTGACTTCCAGGTCCTGGGCTGACATCTCAGTGTTGCCACTTGCCATATGGCCTTGGAATAATTTTTATTTTTGTTCTGAGAAGACAAGAAAATTCTCCTTACCCACCTCAGGGCTTACAAAAATCATACGTGAAAGCTATTATTATCATGTACCATTGTGTAGTAGGAGGTCAGAGAAGGAAGAGGGAACTGGGCAGGAGCTGTCAGGGAGGACTTGATGGAGGACATTGGTCTAAAGTGGACTTTGGAGGAAGGAAAGGATTGGAAAAGGCAGAAAAGTCATTCCTCCCCAGGGATCTGAGGGAGGGATTTGTATCCTGTGGGGGAGGGGTGAAAGAAAGGAAATTGGACCTAAACTGTGAGAGGGTTTTTGATTGAGAAACACATGGGAAATAAGTTTAGGGAAGTAAGGAAGACTCTAAGATTTTGAAGGATCTAGAAAAAAATTAAAATGTAGGAAAAGGTGAAAATACTGGGGGAAGGATGCTCACCAACTTCTTACCTGCACCATACCACAAAATACAGTCAATTTCATCCTTCGGAAATATTTATTGTTTAGGTCTACACTGCAAAACCACCATAGTGAACTACATTAAACAACAGAAATTATGACAACAGTAGTAATATAATCAGTTACATTGACAGATGCTATACATAGAGAAAGGGGCACTTTGAAATTCATTCTTTATGCTCTCAGAAGCAAAATGATATATATCCAGTTGGATGTCTTCTAAAAGATGCAACAAAGCGTCTTCCTAATTAGAAGGTTCTAGGAAGGGAAGCCTGTGCCTGTCTTTTTTTCAAATGCTAATCTACCCCAGTACCAAGCCATCACACTGAGAGAAAGTTCATATGGTGAATTAGAAAGGACAGCATGTGTCTCTACACAGTCCTTCACCAAGATTCAATCTGGCTAGAATTCTTCTACAGGTCCAGTCTGTCATTTTCCATGATCCTGGAAATATTCTTGGGTGGGGGGTGTTCCAAGGTAATAAATAAATTCCCTTACAGGTTAAAGACCATAACTCATGTAAAGGTCTCTTTTTGTTTTTTCTTGTACAGTTGTTCCTAATGTTTCTTTGGCATCTTACTCCTTGGTTAGGGGGTTCTCCTTTTATTTAACCTTCCTTCTTATGAAAAGAGAATCTGCAGAAAAGTGAGGTTGAATGCTAGAGAAATGCAGGGCATAACAAACGTACTATAAAAGTAAATTCAACTGTATTGTGGCTAAACACCCTTAGAAAAGACTCACATGACCCCTTCAGAGCTGCTGTTTCTTCTGGTCCTTGTAAGTATAATCTGATAATTTTTCACAAAATTGTGGCTATTCTTCCTAGTCAAATTATTGTTTGCAAAACAACTACCAAAACAAAATAAGTGCTGTCAAAATGACAAAAAACTTAGCTGATGTCTCAAGATGTAGAGTCTGAGATCATGTCTTGTCCTTTTATAGTCCCGTTACCCAGCACAATAACCATTTGTTAAATGAGTAAATGAATACATTCAGTGGCATCTAATGATCATAGTAAATAATGTATCATAAAAATTAGGAAAAGTGATGAACTTCTGGATCCAACACAAAAAGCAAATGAAAACGATGAATGAAGAAATCCTGTGCACCCACTGTGAGCGTAATCGGCTCCTCACTGGGAACAGCCATCAGTTAACTTCCCACAATCCAAAAATAACCAAAAATAACCATGCTAGCTTCTTAGTCTAAAGAGCAAAGTATAGCCATAACTCCTATCCTGAGGGAGCTTACAAATTATTGGAGGAAACAATACATGAACTTATTCAACAGAAATATTTGAAAACAATTATCTACAGGCTTGTGTGAGAAAGATGGTATGTCAGAAATGGTACCGGCAAGTTAGACACTAGGTCAGTTGGGTACTCAGGAAACAAGAACTTCCTTATCATCAACTACTGTTTATTGAAACTGATTCTCCTCGATCATGGGGAGAAGATGAAGTTATGACTAAGGTTGAGATTGAGGATAAAATTGAACATGAAGTGAAAATGAAGATGGATAATGAGGGTGGAGGCTGAAGAGATGGGAAGAGAGACTGAAGCGGAGGTTAAGGAAAGACTAGGCCTTATGGATACATCCTAGGATATTCTTTTTTTTAAAAAAAAGATTTTATTTATTTACTTAGAGAGAGGGAAAGGGAGGGAGAAAGAGAGGGAGAGAAACATCAGTGTGTGGTTGCCTCTCACATGGCCCGCACTGGGGAACTGGCCTGCAACCCAGGCATATGCCCTGACTGGGGATCAAACTGGGAACCCTCTGGTTCACAGCCCGAGCTCAATCCACTGCGCTACACCAGCCAGGGCCATCCTAGGATATTCTTATAAAAGGAATAGTGAATGGGTTTCCTTCCAGTAGTTTGGGCAAATTATTCATCCTTTTGGATTCCTGATTTCTTTTACTGTAAAATGAGATAAAAAAATTATTCCCCCATATAATCACAATGACATATATTTTCTATGACTTTGGATGTAATAATAGACATAAAAGCAACTTGCAGAGTGTCTGGAACCTGATAGGTATTCAATAAATTGTGGCTATCTTCCTCATATATTTTTCTGATGAATTCTTTTAAGACAACTCTACAGGTTTCCTAATCTGTCCCTTGTCTTGTTAGTTGTCAGTGGCTGTGAGTCCTTGTTCCAATTCTGCTGCTAATTCTCCATATGACCTTGGGCCAACCTCATGTGCTCTCAGAGGCTGGGCTTTTTGATGATGAAACAGGGATGATAATATGTGTTTGATACACCTCCCAGGCACATGAGAATAACGTATGTGAAAGTACCCTGAAATGTTATCAGGTGCCCAGCAAATCTAAGGTATTATTAGTACTAGGCCTACATGTATCACTCCCCCCAATAGTATGCTCATCGCCCAGGGGTGGGTTGAGACTGGAGAAAGACTAGGTAACTTTGGTGAACGAATTATTGCACAGGTCCCCTGAGACTATCACCAGCTCTGTGGTGCTTCTGTGGGGAGATTTGCGCACAAAGATGTTAACCAAGCCCTTTAAATATTAAATTACAATTACAATTTGAGTGTAGAAAGCAAAGGGAATCAAATGGTCCACGTGTATTTATCAGATAACCACAGAAACCATTGTAAATGCTCATATTATTGTGCAAATGACCATAGCCTCTCACTTGCAGGAATCTAGAGGTGATTTCAAATTAATAGTAAAGACAAGGCCACCAACAGTAAGCATAGGTATGTACAGATATTCGTATTCAGAGACACAGAAAGAGCCAGGCTTATTTGCAGATTGACAAACTGATTCAACTCCCCAGAAAAATATTTTGTCAAATTTTCCCAGGGGAAAATGAACCTAGAATCCAGTTTTGTTCTCTTCCCTCAAACATGCTGAGAACAAATAATGGAGTTGAGGTTTCCATGGAATAGTTAAAGGGTTTTTTTCTTGTTTTTGTTTTTATAGTACAGAGGTCTTTTATTTGTGTGTGTGGGGGGGGGGGGTTACACCTTTTATGCAATGAGTTTATAGAGAATAGGTTCCAGCAGCTCAGGCTCCTTTTCTTCGATTCTCACCAAGGTGTGCTTCTCAGGGTGGAGCAGGCTGGTGCTTCAGTTGAACCTAGGTATCCCCCTCTTTTTGGCATCCTTATTTTTCTGATTATTTTCCTTCATACATTTCAGGAAGCTATCTCAGCTCTTAGAGTATTTAACATTTTCAGTAAGTACATTAATTTTCCTGGCAAAAAATCTTGCCCTTAACTTGGTGTAGAAAGAAAAAGAGAAAAGGAGGAAGAAAAAAAGAAAGGAAGAGAGAGAGAGAGAGAGAGAGAGAGAGAGAGAGAGAGAGAGAGAGAGAGAGAGAGAGAGAGAGAGAAGGAAGGAAGGAAGGAAGGAAGGAAGGAAGGAAGGAAGGAAGGAAGGAAGGAAGAAAGATTGCCTTTAACTTGATGGAAAAAGGAGGAGAAGAAGAAAGAATCTTGCCCTTAATGTTTTGTTTACAACACCAATGGCATGCTGGGTAACACTGTAGACTCCTCCAGTTCTACCATGGGAACATTAGTGAGGCATTCCTTTCTTAAGAGTGCTCATTCTCTTGATGTCAGCAATATCACCTGTCTTGTAGATTTGCCTGTATGTGGCCAAAGGAACAAGCCCATGTTTTCTAAAAGTCTTTGAGAACATGCAATGGGTGCTTCTTCTCTTGCCTTTGTGTTGGTCATTGGGTGAATTACTGAAAGATGGTAGCTCTGCCTGGGGGGCGGGGGGCGGGAAGCAGATAGCTAAGTTTTCAATTGAGCTTACATGGTGGCAATCATGTGCTTGGAAAGTCCTTAAATCAGCCATAAAGTAGAACAGATGTGCCCATACTCTCACATGTCTCTCTAGACACATCTCCATAAGTCAGCCTAGTCACTATCCTTAAACAGCAGGATCATACTCACTGCGGCAAAATGCTTACCTTATGACAGGCACACTGCAAAGGAGACCACATGAGTGAAGAACAGATCCACCGCTCTAGTGTCACTTCCTCTCTGGGCAGAATCACCCATGCTAGTTAAGTGTTGCGTTTTAAGTCCCAGCTCTCTACTCTGGCAGACTTTATCTGCCTCTTTGCAAAGAGGCAAGCCTGTTTCAAAATGTACATTTTTCAAAAAAAAAGTCTTTACTGATATACCATCTACCAACAATAAAACACATCTGTCTTAAGTATACAGTTTGACAAGTCTGCTAAATGTACACATCCACATTATCACCATCACTTTAAAGAGCTAGAACATAACTGTCATCACAAAGAGTTCTACTGTGCCCCTTTGCAGCAAATTTCTACCTCTAACACTAAGTAACTCAGTTGATATACTTCTCTTTTTTACAACTTTCTAAAATTTCATATAAATAAAATTTTCTTTTCTAGAATTTCATATCAATGGAATCATATATGTACTCTTCTGTGGAAATAACTCATTTAAACAATGTTTTAACCCATTTTAAAAATGTAATAATTGCAGTAGGTGGTGAAGCCTTTGGATGTAATTTATAGGAAAGAAACAACATAGTGTGGCAATAAGTAAGGAAGTTGCTCTATAAATCTGGGAGAATTTGCTCAATCCTGTAAGATAGAAGCATCAATTGATAACCAGACTTAGAAGACTTCCACATGGTCAACATCAGTAGAAGGATGCTCTGGGATGAATTGCTGTGGAAGATGAAGACAGATGAAGACTTTTAAGAAGGACGTGGAAGAAGTAGGAAGTAAAAAACCGTGGGAACGAATGTCAAACCTTATTCTCAGTCATGGTTTTTTCACTAATAAACCGTATGACCTGAGACAATTGATGTGCCTGCTCTGATCCTGATTTCATTGTCTATATGGTAACTGGAGTACAGACATGATTTCTGAGTAGCTGCATTATTAGACATAAGTTTCACAAGGGTAGGAACATTATGTGTACTGCTGGGACCCCAGCATCTAGCAAAATGCTAGCACTCAGTAAATATTTGTTGAATGAATGAATAATCTAAGGTCTCTTATAGCTCTGACATCTTAGCATTTTTGTTAGAATCACCTGATGTAATGTCAGTTCCTCAGCACCTGCCAGCTCCCGGTGATCTTGGCCTTTTCTCCATAGAACTTATGTGCATGTGGAGGCTAAAGGTTAATCTTGCCCACCCATGAAAAGCCACTGAGACGAACACTTCCAATGACCAAGGAGAAACAGCGTCCAGCCTCCCAGAAAACCCAAAGATAGAGGACAAAATGGAAAAGAGTCTGACCCTACAATCTGTGGTAGTAAAATTTATGACATATGGGTCTTGTAATGCGGCACACTTCGTGGACCGATGAGGCTGAAAGATCAGGTGTGTGACCTTCTAGAGCTACTAAGATGGTTGTAAGCATAGTTTTCCTTGGCTGGACAGCCTTCATTCTGATAGTTTGGCAGCCTCTATCACAAGACGAAAGGCCTGCCCCCAAGGTGGCAAACTTCAAGACTTTCATGGGCTGGATAAGCAGTGAATGAAGGATGTTGAGAATATGCCAATATAGAATGTGAGAAGTGTGGTGAGCTGAACAGGGCCTGCTTCAAGTTAAAAAAAAAATTGAATTGAATTTTTTAAATAGTTTGCTGGAAAAAATATTGCTTCCAGAATCAGGCCCCTGGGTTTGCAATGGGCTTGCAATCTGGTTTACAGCCAGGCGCTACCTCATGACTGTATGCACGCGGCCAGCGCACCTCCAGCGGCAGCTCTTTGAAAAGTCCTGAGCGCGCAGTCACAGCTTAATGAATGCTTTTTGAATTAATAGGTTATGGTGCTGGCCTGGGGTTTTATTGGGCCAAAAAATCTAATGGAATGAGTCCTTTGTATCATCTCTTCTTTCTACCTTGCTTCAGTAAAGTGCTAGTTCCAACGCAGGGTGGTTCACTCATTTCCACATTTGCAGCTGGCAACCCTGAAGCAAACTTCACTTTGGGGGGCGCTCAAAACACTCGCGTTCTCACTTGTCATCTCTGCCTCCACCCCTCCCTCCCTCCCTCTGAACCATGACCTCGTACTCTCAGAACAGAAGCTGGGTTATTTTCTTCCTCGTTCCCCCACCCCCTTCATAATTTTTGACCCTTGTATCTCAGCTTTCTCTTTCTTAATCCTTCCAGCTCATGCATTTCTTTCTGTTGTAAAAACTACCCAGTAAACCTATTCACACAAAGGCATTAATGACTTGATATGTTACTCCTCTTAAGATCGTTTGGTTTCAAATAGGATGTAAGGGCAATACTAAATGCAAAGGAATACATGCCAGGTGATGACAACAACAACACAAAAAATGGACCTTCTAGGTGGCTCTCGGATCACAGTACCACAGCCACCTTGTCAATGGAGTAAAGATAATAAAGAGCCAGGCAAACCTACGATGAACTAGGAAGAACAAAGCTGAATTGGCAGAAAGTTTAGTAGCTATTTCCTTAGGTTCATATTCCAGTTTTGCTTCTTACTAGAAGATTTTGGGCAAATTACTTAACTTGTCTATGCCTCAGTTTCCCCATCTCTAAAATGAAGATAATAATAGTATATACCTCATAGGTTGTTGTAAGAGTTAAAAGTGTTAATATATCAAAAGTTCAAGAAGAGAGTTCGTTACATACTAAGAATTCAGTGGGTGTTAGCTCTTATTGTCTGCAAATCAGGGACAGTACCTACTTCCTAGAGTAGGAAAATTAGAAAGGTACCTGCATTAAGGCACCTAGCACAGTACCTAGCACATAATAAATGCTCAATAAATTCCCATGGTTATTAAAGAGTATATAATAGGCTGAATTATGACCCTCAAAAATATCTAAGTCCTAATCTCTAAAGCCTGTGAATGTTGCCTTATATGGGAGAAGGAATTTTGGGACATTGTTCTGAATTATTCAAGTGGGCCCTAAATGTAATCACAAGCTTCCTATAAAAAGAAGGGAGAAACTCAACAACAATGACAACATCAAGAACAGCAACAAAGACCATTGCAAAGATGAGCAAAGGACTTGAAATACATTTCTCTGAAGAAGATAAATGGCCAATAAGAACATGAAAAGATGTTCAATGGCATTGATCATTAGGGAAATGCAAATCAAAACTATAAGATACTGCTTCCCTAACACCCAATAGGATGGTTACTGTCAAAACAACAGACAGTAACAAGTGTTGGCAAGAATGTAAAGAAACTGAAAATGTTGTGCACTATTAGTGGGGATGTAAAATGGTACATACAGCTGCTGTGGGAAACAGTGTGGTAGGCAGTTCCTCAAAAAAATCAAAATAGAATTATTGTATGATCCTGCAACTCCATTTCTGCATACGCACCCAAAAGAATTGAAAGCAGGGTTTCAAAAAGATATTTCTTAATCCATGTTCACAGCAGCATTATTCACAATAGCTAAAATATGGAAGGAACACAATCTGTTCATTGGTAGATGAATGGGTAAGCGGAATGTGATATATACATAAAATGAAATATTACTCAGCCTTAGATAGGAAATTCTGACACATGCTAAAACATGAATGTGATATAAATGAAGTGAGCTACTTGCAAAAAAAACTGTCCATTTATATGAGATACTTACAGTAGCCAAAATCATAGAAATAGAAAGCAGAATGGTGGCTGCCATGGGCTGAGGGTGGGAGGGAATGAGGAGTTATTGTTTGATGGGTATAGAGTTTCAATTTAATAAGATGACAGGAGTCATGGAGATGGATGGGGTGATGATTGCATAACATTTGAATATATTGAAAACCATTGAACTGTATACTTAAAATGGTTAAGATGATAAATTATGTTATATGTATTTTACCACAATAAAAAAAAATGGGGGTGGGGAGGCAGAGGGATAGAGGCCCCTTCCACAAGTGAAGAAATGATCTGAACCATCAGAACAAAGAGGCAAGGGACAAATTCTCCTCTGGAACCTCCAGAGGGAACCGGCCCTACTGGAACCTTGATTTTTAACGCTGTAAGACTCAATTCGGACTTCTGGTTTCCAGGAATGTTAAAAGGACAAATTTCTGTTGCTGAAAGCCATTAAAGTTTGTCATTTGTTACAGTAGTCATAGGAAACTAATGCAGAGAGCTCATTTTATCCTGAGTCTCCTCTACATAGCCCAGCAGGATCTTCCTGAAAGTCCGAGGAACAAGAATCATCAGGGATAAATAGAGATACTAACACTCTGGGAAAAACACATTTTTGGACCTCACTTGACCATAGGGGGACTCCAGTTAAATGGTCTTTTGCCCTGGGTTTGGAAGGAGGCAAAGAGCTGACACTCGCAATCTGTTTGCCCCCATGCAAGAGCCAACAGCTAAAATTGTCGTTTTGCAGGTTTTTTTTTTTTTTTAACACAATAGAGTTTGTTGTTTCTTTTCTGAGTGCATCAGCAGGGCCAGTGAAGAAGGTCTGGAAAATGACAGCTAAGATTAGCTCCCAACCTCCCCACTGAGACCTTGAGTGGCTGTCAGCTCTGCAGGGAACAGCAGCAAACCCTCACGCAAACGGCCTATAAAAAAGGTCTTGTCAGAGGCACCTTGACCTGCCGGGCTTTCTCTGGAACTCGGATTCCCAGCGGCCCTCCCAGGGTTACGCTCCCTTGCATGATGTATTTCCTCGGCCTTTTTTAGAGCTGCATTATGCTTGCTCCAGGAAACAGCCTCTTCCTTCTTATAAACACAGCCTTGGGTTCCCGACCAAGCGCCCTGCCACTCTGCAGCTCCTTGTCCATCCATCACACCTTGCTGTCACCCTGGCTGCAATTGTGGAGGGCTGGTCCGATTCCTGAGGTGAACCCAGGGTGGGGAGAAGGAAGGGGAAAGCCCTGGGAGCAGCTGAGGGTCACATACACCCCCGTTCCAGAATGCTGATAAGGTCCCTGGAAGCTGGCTGGCCTGCACAGTGAGCAAGCCTTTCCGATGACCCAGAGGGTGTGATGGAAAGTCTTGATAAGGTTACCACCAGAGCTAGGCTTGGCGTCTCCACTCCTTCAGCTGACTGTGCAGTGCCCAGGGATAGGATAGAACAGAGATCCCATGAAGAGCCAGGAAGATGTAGTGGACAACCATGTCTCTTGTAAGCAAGGTGGAAATGCCTAAGGGTGGGCTTTGAAGGGTCATCATGACCCACCCCCAAATTTATGCTCCATTGCCTCTGGCAGTGCACCTGGAATTCCCAACAATGGCTTAAAAAGAGATAACATTTATTCAGTGCTTACCATGTACCAGGCACTGTTCCCAGTGTCAGATTTAATTTTCTTTGTTATCCTATAAGTAGCTACCATTTTGCCTCATTTTACAGATAAGAAAACTGTGGTACAGAATGCTAAATAAGCTGTCAAAGGTCGCAGAGCTGGTAAGTGATGGAACTGAAATTTAAAGCCAGGTAGTAGCCCAGTGTCCACAGTTCTCACCATTGTATCCTGCTTCTCAGGGGCAGCTAAACATCGATGTCCCACCAGGGGTTCATATCTGGAGTTGAACCAGTTGTCCAAAATCACAGCCAAGCGTACTGAGAGAACCTTTCAGAGTGCTGAAACGTTCTATATCAGGGTGTGAATAGTGGCTACATAGGCGTATACAGTGTAAAGATTCATTAAGCTGTACACTTAGGATTTCTGTATTTTTCTATATGTATGCTATCTTTAGTTAAACAGATACTTGATCTATCTATCTATCATTTATCTATCTATCACTTATTATTACCAGGACCTTCCCTATGAATATTTTAAAGGGCATGAGCTAGTTTCCCTGTAGAGGAACATAAGGTGATGATGGAGGGATATATGCTTATTTTATCTCTACTTCATCCCACTCATAACCCTTCAACCTGACTTTCCCTTACTCGGTTCAGTAACACACGCCTAGCTCTCATGACGTCCAATGGCCTCTTCTCAGTTCTCATCCTCCTCGACCATCCTGCAAGCTTCCGTCTATTGATCAGCCCTCTACCTTCTTCGCTGGGACTCTTTATCAGACTTTGGTAACACTACACCATCCTTCTTTCATTCTCTCTCTCCACTGTTTCTCTGTCTCCTTTTTTTTGTTCTTGGTTTTCTTCCTCCTTCTCCCGATGACTCTGCATATGATCTCATCTTTGGTTCTCTCCACTCTCTCTCTTCATCCATCTCCTGCCATGGTCTCTACCTACAACTGCCTCTTCTTCGATGATTCCTAACTCTACAGCCATACAGTTTCCTTTTCTGAGCTGCAATCCTGAACCTCCAAATGACCACTTGACACCTCTCTCTAGATGTTTTCCAAAGGCAATATGCCAAAATCCATGGGTACCGTCGTCCTTTCCCCAAAATCAGCTCTGAGCTTGAATTCTTCCCTTCAACCAAGCTCAAGTCTTAGCATCTTCCCTGATGCCTCCTCCTCTTTCCCAGTGTCCAGAAAATGTCCAAATCCTTTTAGTTCTCCTTTGCAAAACATCCCCAATGCTTCCTCACCCAAAGCAGGCCCTCATGTGCTTACTTCTGCCTCCCGGCGGAGCAGGCAGAGACTGGTCTTTGGAAAAGCAGTTCTTTCCAAAAACATCTTTCTCTAAAGCCCAGAACCCCACACTACGAACTGATCACTGTGTATAAGGCATTATCTTCTTTTGCAGCCCTGTTTTAAGATGCAAAAGTCCTGGGAGGAATAATATTTTGTTGTCAAGTAAGAACATGAGTTAGAATCCCACCTCTGTTCATTAGAGTGTGGTCTATAGCAAGTTCTTAACTTTGTGGAGCTGTGTTTTCCTGATGTGTAAAATAGGTTATTAATGTCTTCCCTAGCTACCTCATAGCTGATGTTGCTTTAAAGGGAGATTTTAAAAAGACTTATGTGCTCTTCAATATTTATTTTTTTAAATCCTCGCCTAAAGATATGTTTATTAATTCTTGAGACAGAAAGAACATCAATTGGTTGCTTCCCATATCCCATACATGTCCTGACCAGCAATCACACCTGCAGCCTAGGTAAGTGTCCTGACTGGGATTCAAACCTGCAAACTTTTGGTGTAAGGGATGATGCTCCAACGAATTCAGCTACCCAGTGAGGGCAATATATATTGTTTTTTTAAGGTCCCAACAACTTTGTGTAAATGGTTTTCTTGGGTCCCTAGGAAAAGAACAAGGTTCTAGGTGCTCAGGACAAGGAGATAGCCTGGTTCTACCATTTTTCCTCAGGGATTCTATCATGTAGTTTTGTACACAATTATACATGATTTTATATATATAATCACTTGTAATAATACCAAATTAAGAGAACTGAGAAAGAGTGGTTTTACTAAAATCTGGAAATAGAGTAAAATGTCATGATGTTAAAATACTCAATAAAGAAAAAGAAGAAGTAAAATGAAAAAATGCTGATTTTTAAATCTAAGCTGTATATATATGAATGTTCTTATAATATTCTATCTACTTTTACATGTTTCAAGTTTTTATAATTTTAATATGTTAAAGACAGAAGTATTAATAATATAGAAAATGTTCATCATATATTATTAACTTTGAAAAGTGAGTTAAGGAAAAATATGTGTAATATGTTACCATGTTTATATCCCTCCAAAAGAAGAAAAAGAATATGAATTACAGCATGAGCAGTAAATACCCATCAAATTGTAATTTGGTTGTTGCTGGGTGAAATTATGGAGTTTTTAATTGTCTTATTTTTCCTTTCTGTATTTCTAAAATTTTATTTAGCAATCATTTACCTTTTGTATAATGAGACTGTGGAAAATGTTATTTAAAATTAAACAAATAAAACTTATTAGATAGACAAATATTTTCAGAGATTGAAAATAACCCGCTCTTTTCTGCGGTGTCCAGGAGGGTCGGCTGCTTCAAGATGAAGCGGAGCATCTCTTTCCCCGCCCCTGGCTGTCAGAAACTCATTGACGTGGATGATGAACACAAACTTCATACTTTTTATGTGAAGCGTATGGCCACAGAGGTTGCTGCTGACGCTCTGGGTGAAGAGTGGAAGGGTTTTGTGGTTCGAATCAGTGGTGGGAGCAACAAACAAGGTTTCCCCATGAAGCAGGGTGTCTGGACTCACGGCTGCGTCCGCCTGCTGCTGAGCAAGGGGCATTCCTGTTACTGACCAAGGAGGACTGGAGAGCGAAAGCGCCAATCAGTTCAGGGTTGCATTGTGGATGCCAATCTCAGTGTTCTCAACTTGGTCATTGTAAAAAAAGGGGAGAAAGACAGTCCTAGTCTCACCGATACTACTGTGCCTCGTCGCCTGGGGCCCGAAAGAGCTAGCAGAATCCGCAAACTTTTCAACCTCTCTAAAGAAGATGATGTCCACCAATATGTTGTGAGAAAGCCCCTAAACAAGGAAGGTAAGAAACCTAGAACCAAAGCACCTAAGATTCAGCGTCTTGTGACTCCACGTGTCCTGCAACACAAACATCGGGGTATTGCTCTGAAGAAGCAACGTACTAAGAAAAATAAGGAGGAGGCTGCAGAGCATGCTAAACTTTTGGCTAAGAGGATGGAGGAGGCCAAAGAAAAATGCCAGGAACAAATTGCCAAGAGACAAAGGCTGTCCTCTCTGAGAGCTTCTACCTCTAAGTCTGAGTCCAGTCAAAAATGAGGTCTTCTAAGAGTAACAAATAAATAAGGATAAACATCAAAAGAAAAGAAAAGAACCTGTATGGGTTAAGCTTTGGAGAAAAAGAAATTTCTTTTTAAAATAAAAAAAAAGAATGGCTTTATTGAGGTGTTATTGATATACAAAAAACAGCACATATTTAATGTACTGAATTTGATAAGTTTGGGCATAGGCATACACTTATAAAACCATTACCACAAGCAAACAAACAAACACATCCATCACTTCCCAAAGTTTCCTTGTGTTTGTGTGTGTTTGTATGAAGAATACTTAATATAAGTGAGATCTACCCTCTTAGCAAATTTTAAGTGCACAACACAATATCGTTAACTGTTGGTGCTGGTTGGACAGCAAATCTCTAGGATTACTCATCTCACATAACAAACTTTATAGGAGCTGAACAACAGCTCCCCATTTTCCCGTCCCCCAGCCCTGGTAACCACCATTCTATTCTCTGCTTCTATGAGTTCAACTATTCTAAGTATCTCATATAAGTGGAATCATGAACTATTTGTCTTTCTATGACTGGCTTAGTTCATTAACATAATGTCTTCCAGTTAATCCGTGTTGTTGCAAATGACAGTATTTCTTTCTTTTTTTCGGGTTGAGTAATATTCCATTGTATATATCACAATGTCTTTATTCATTTATCTGCCAATGAACATTGGGGTTGTTTCCATTGTTTGGTTGTTGTGAATAATGAAAAACAGACACTTTCATATATTTGGTGAAAGTGTAAATTGCTATCACCTTTTTAGTGTGTAACTTGGCAATACCTATTCAAATTCTATGTGCTTATACTCTATAATTTAAATAAAAATTTAAAAGAAGAGAGGGGGAAAAGACTAGAAAATATAGCCTTCGAAAAGAAGTAGTCATGAAATGCCTACTTACTACTTACTACTTACTACTTACTAAGATTGATTGATTGCACTGCGGTCTATCTACACAGTGAAATACTACGTAGAGGAATATTAAACTGCAGTAACAAAAAGTGCTGTTGGATGGGGTTTTGGCTGTAGAACTGCATACATGGTAGTATTCTGTGCACAGTTGTCTATGCACAGAATCCTACCACCTGTGCAAAAGGCAAAATGGAAGAAAAAGAATATGAGCTTATTTGCTTGCATGAGCACAAAGTGTTGCTGAAAGATACATAGAAAAACAATGACATTGGTTGCCCCTAGAGAAAGAAACCAGGGGCTGGGGCACACAGGAAAACAGAAGACTTGTACCCTTTAAAATCTGAAAAACATGAATTTAATACCTATTCAAACAAATACACAAAATTACAGTTAAATAAATGCAAAATATAATAAACAAAAAAAGGGAAGACGTGGAGCCAAGTCAGTACATTACCAGGTGAGGGAATTTATAAGAGAAAGAACAATCAGAATGTCTCCTAGGATCCTTTTAAAAGCCGCTGGTTCCTGTTCCCACCATGATTCTACCAACTGAGACTACTGGGAATGACATGCTTTGTATTGACTTACCCTGGCATGGGTTTTAACGATGGTTTTGGAAACTGGTGTTCTAGCTTTGGCTCGTCCTCGTAGGGCAATAGGAGGTGAGGTATTCCTGGATCGGTCTTCCTGATAATCACTCTGTGACCCACTTTTCCAGGACCGAGTCCTTCCCAAATGTTTAGAACTTTATCAAAAGCGGTCAAATCTGGTGAAGCAACTTGGATGTAGTTTGCTTTGGTGCATCTGTGAGTACACAATCCACTGATCAGATTGTCTCTGCGAGTTTCTCTTCCCTTAAGATCCAGACTTCTGGGTGCCCTCTCTTCCCTTGGGAGATGTGTGCTCAAGGATCTTGAGCTAGCTGTGTATGAGGACAGGCAAACATAGAGCTCCGAGAATTCTTTCTGGAGCAAATATGGAGTGACTGGCTTGGGAGCTCTTTTTCTGCACATGACAGGCTTGAATGAGTTCCAAAGTGCCTTCCAATTCTGACATTCTGCTGTTCTGGGAATTCAGAATTCCCTCCACTGCCCCAGGTGATTAGGAGTTAGCTGAACATCTAAGACATGTGCAATTTAATTGATTTCTCATCCTTTTTTACAGGGCTGAGTCTTTTCTGAAATAAAAATTGAATGTTAGTATCTAGAATTTACCCCCCACCATAGTCTTACCTTTGTTTTTTTGTCCTTTAGTTTGTTCACTTCCCAATTATAGGAGTATCTGTCCATACAGATAGCAGAATCAAGAAAGTTGAAACCCAAGCTAGCAGTGGGTTAAGCTGAGAATCAATCCAATTTACACCATAGAATCCTCAAAATCTCAGGATGGGCAGTACCAGGCAGAAGGCTGACAGGCTCTCCCCTGAGAATCTGACCAACCCAAGAGGAAATGCATTAAGGATTCTGACATGGGGTTTCCACCAACGTATGGCTCACTCAGGGCACTATATATTGAAACTTGGAGTGCAAAGACCCACCTCTGTTCTCAGAAGTTCCCATCGGGATTTTAGATGTCCATTCTTAATCATTCAAGTATCACTAGACATCTGATAAAAGATACTATCATGAAATGCAAATACAAAAACAAATGTAGCTTGTAAGAAACAGCAATTATGCAGAGATAAGAAAACAAGATAAACCAAAATTATCAATATTACCTTCAGATAAATAAGAGAAGGTATTTGCAGGCATGAAATAAGAACAGGATATGTGTTACAACAGGCAATATTCAGAGGACCAAGTAAAAGCAGCTCTGGAGAATTTAAACCATGAAAGCAATGATATAAAGCTCAGCTGTTAAGCGGGAGGATCCCATGGAGGAATTCTCCTAGAAAGCTGAGCAAAAAAGTTAAAGAGGTGAAGAGTTAAAGGAATGAAAAGAAAGGAAAAATGAGGATCAGTTCAAATGTTCCAATATTTAGATAACAGAAGAGCGAAAGAAGGAAACAGAGAGGATAAAACCCAATGAAATGATCTAAGGACACTTCCCAAAGTGAAGGACATGAATTGATGGGCTGAAAGGGTGCACAATGGAGGAGAGTAGGTCCAAGAGAAGGCAGGTTATTACAGCATTTTACAGCACTGGGCAAAGGAAAAGCTCCCAGAAGTTCCCAGAGAGAAACCACGGGTGATTTAGAGAGGACTGGGATTTCTCAATGCTAACGAAGAAGCTAGAAGACAATGGAGCAATGTTTTCCCAATTATGAAGAAAAATTACTTTCTGAACAAGAATTCTAGATCCACAGAATCAATCAAATAGGAATGTAAAATAAAACTCATTTTAAGATATTCAAAGTCTCTAAGGAGACTACATGGTAATGGAAGAATACAGTAAAATTTAAATTTAAAAATGAAAGATATTCAAGGTCACAGATGTTGACTTCCCATGCACCCTTCCTTTTTCAAAATAAAACTCTCGGAAATGGTGCTCCTATGAAATAAAGCAATAACCATGAAGAGAACGCGGGATAAGGAAACCATGAGCAGAGGGCTGGAGGGAATTCCTAAGAGAGTGTTGGAGAGCCCAAGAGAACAGTTTGCTCCGTTGAAGAGGGCGGCCAGTTCAGACTGCAGCAAAGATTCGCAGACCAGACATCCCCAGCATTGTCATCGCAGGCATTTCCCCTGCCATTGCACCATCTTTTAAACCTGAGGGCAAAACTTCCAGATAAACCTGGCCCAGATTCTTATCTATACTTGTTTGCCCTGACAAATTCTAGCTCTCTCTCTCACTCTCTCTGGTGGTAACTACGTGGACCAACTGAAGGCATTCATTTTACCCTAGGGAAGTCTTCTCAGATCTACTCTTGAGCGTTAGAGGGAATCTATGGGGGCTTAAAGCAAAACATACAGAGTAGCCTGTCCCCTCTGCTCCTATGTCTGCTGATCATCCTGTCTCAGTCCCACACTACTGCCCTGCTGGTTTCCCTGGTTCAAGAGCCCTAGGCTTCAGGACTTATTTATGGTCTTGCCCATTGACATCTCCCAGATGGTTCGGGTGAACTCTCAGGAAAGCTACAGCAGGACTATGAACCAGAAACTTTACACCTTCCCTCCTTCTGGGCACCTCTATCTAATATCATCCTCTCCTCACACAGCTGGATTTGTGTTTGACACTCAGTTTCCGCCCCCCAAATTAAGCAATATGGTATTTAGGGATACATGCATAGGTTAAAAACCTCAAAGGAAATACTTAATACTAGCTGGGTGGGAGTAGGAGAGAGAAGGCATACAATTGGGTAGGGGTATAGGAGTATACAGGTGACTTCTAAGTACCAACAATGTATTATTTTTACCTGGGTGATGAGTTCCTAAGTGTTTATATTATTGTTGTTATAATTAAAACTGAACATATGTGTTTTGCACGTTTATTTTTGGGTATTTAGTTCACACACACACACACACACACAATAATTATAAAAAAGGAAAATCCATGACCCCAACAACTAGATGCAATCATAACAATTTAAATTATTTTCTGTCATCTTTTTTCTATGCATTTTACATCACTGATATCATACTGTGTGTACACTTTTCACATGTATCTTTTTTGAGAGCCTGTTTAACAAAACCACCTTGTGTTCTTAAATATGTTGCATGTTTATCCTTTTAAGAATCATTGTAACATTGCACTGAAACCCTTCCCTATTTCAAAAAGCAACTCCTGGTACTGCCACACTGAATCCTTCTGCTAGTGGAAGCCTGTATCTGAAAATGCTTTCAGGGCAATCCCGAATTTCCTCCCACCACCCATTCACCCTGTCAGAATTCCACCCTCCTTCAAGGCCTAGCTCAAATCCCACCATGTCCGGGAAGACAGACCACCATCCAGGGAAACCTCCCTCTTTAACCTGCCAGGGCACTTGGATCTAGTATCTAGTCTGCCTCTTTTTATAGCAATTTGTGCTCATTTCTTTTCTCTTCTGGTACACTATAAATTCTTGGGGACAGAGACCTGTGTATAGAGGCCCCGGAAAATACTAAGTGCTCTGTAAGTATTAAGTAAATAAATTTGAAAGACTGCTTTTTTATTCTTTCCTTCCATATCCTGCATTACCAGTAGTGTTTGTCTATATAATTAAGTCACTTATGGGCTTTCACCCAAATTGAAGGTTCTCAAATGAAAACACATTCTGTTTGTCCATAATTGCCACATCCAGAAATTGGGAACACGCCACCCCTGCTGTCCCTGTTAATAGATTAGATATGCCCTTTGAGGACTGGATTAAGGAATGTTTGTGCTCTAAAAACAACAATTTGTGTTTATTGGGGGCCTGTGATGTGCCAGATACCAGCTTGAGAAGTTTGCATGCATCTCTGATTTAATTCTCACAAAAACACTGTGAGAGAAAAGCTATTTAGTTTCTTCATTTTACACCTGCAGAAATGGAGTCACTCTCCCACAGTCCACCAGGTTGGATACGGAGGGATTAGGACTCCAGCCCAGATCTACCTGAGTCTCATATTCTTCACTTCCAGGCAAGGCTGCTTTCTCAGAAATAAAAGCACAAAATCTAAATCTTGATCTCCAGCTCTCAGCTTCACATCGCAAAACCAGTTGTTCATCAAATGGCTAACACTTATGAATATACATTTATCGATAAATACAAAGGAACAGTAGATAATGTCCAAAAGACAGATAAGAAAGAAACCCATACTTCTACCACTGAAAAAAATACTATAATTTGGAGTACTCTCTTCCAGTCTTCTTCCATAGGAGTAAACCTTAAAAAAAAAAATCTTCAGTACAAGGCCACGGTAATCAAAACAGCCTGGTACTGGCATAAAAACAGGCATATAGACCAATGGAACAGAACAGAGAGCCCAGAAATAAACCCAAGTCACTACAGTCAGTTAATATTCGACAAAGGGGGCAACACCATAAAATGGAGTAAAAATAGTCTCTTCAACAAATGGTGTTGGGAGAACTGGACAGCTACATGCAAAAAAATGAAGCTCGAGCACCAACTCACACCATACACAAAAATAAATTCAA
>PVKM010018224.1:0-25214 GCA_004027735.1 Carollia perspicillata
GTTGAATTTGAGACCCTGTGACAGGCCAAAAGAGGCCAAGGAAATGTGGGCAGTTAAAGTTATTACTGGTCTGTAAGAGACAATTGATGCACATAGTTGATTCTGATGAAACACAACATCTCAGACTATAAACTTGAAATTTGAACTGTAAATTGTATATAGTTTTACCCCAAGATTACTACAACTCCAGTTTTTAAAATAATTTTGTTCACTTTAAAATGTTTGTCCTATAGTAGAGTGGACATTGTGAAGTAAAACAAGAGAAAGGGTTGTGAATCACAGAGGCAGGACCTTAGGAACAAAAAAAAATCCCAATCTATGTTTCTCCCCCATTGGGCAGGAGATGAGACCATGGGCTAGCAGAGCCTAAGGACCCCAAGATTTTTGCTCTGAGCAACTGAAATGATGGGGTTGCCACTGACTAAGAAGAGGAAGATAATAAATTAGTCATGTTTGGGGTAAATTGGAGTTTTCTCTCAGACGTGTAAGTGAAGACAGCAAGTAATCTGTTAGAAATGTGGAACTGGATTTCAAGAGCCCAACCTGGCATTCCAATAATAGGAGGTCCACGGTTTCGGTATGCAGGCCCTGATAGTTGGTGCTCCTTTTTATAAAGCAAGTGCCTGACTTAAGCTTCGATTGCTTAGGCATCCACCGCAGAGAGGCATCCACTTCCATCATGGCTATCTCAAATAAACGCAACAATAAAGAGCCAGGCCACCTCCCCGCCAGAAAGCTCTTTGCTTTAAAGGACTTGGTTGATTTCAATACTGACCTTCCGGACCACATTTTTCCTTCTCTACCAGCACTCTACATTTCCTATGTTTAAAATTTCTATGTTTAAATTCACCAGTGCAGAGTGAGGCCTCAATGCCCTACGTCCCACCCTTGGCCCCAGTAAAAGCAGAACCCCAGGCCCAGTTCTTTCTCTCTCTCCTTACTGTGTGGCCCTACTTGCACCATGAAATTTCCAGAACCTGTAGGTAATAAACTTTTTTCCCCTCAAAGTTTCCTGGTGATTATTGCTGAGGGTACCTGTAGACCTAGTAAGAAGCACAGGATGGGTCCAGCAACAGGAATGGATATCAATAGTCTGAGACGGAGGCAGAACACTATCTGAACAGACTGATGAAGGAGCCCCAGAGTATAGGAGGAAAACAAGGAGAATGTGGTGTTTTGAAAGGTGTGTGATTAGAAAACAGGGGAAAAACAACTGTGGCAGATGCTGCTCAAAGGTCACATAAATAATGACAGAGGATTAACCATTGAATATAGCTGTAATTGGTAATCTTGGAGTGATGGAAGCTTCCATGGAGTGATGGAAGCAAAAAGACAAGAGTTCTACCTTAGCCATAAATCCCAATAGGAGAGACAGAAATTAAGTGGAGCACTGTTTTGGAAACTAGAAGATGCATAAGACATCTTAGGACTCTGCATCTTTCATCTTCATAATGTCCCATAAGCCAAACCCCTTCCCCATACACAGCAACACTACCTGGGTGAGATAATTAGCAGATGGTGCATTGGGGGACTGAGAGCCCGAGTCTTAAATAAAGCTAGTGTTTAAAGGGACAGATCAGGCTAAAATAAATCAAAGCCAATGCTTTTCCTTTATACCAGCAGATGGGGAGAAGGACCAAATTTACTAAAGACAAAATTAAAGGAAATACACTTGTCCTCATATTGAATTTGTTGCCTGTGTTAAGTTTTTGACCTTCATTGGGTCAAATATTCACTATAATTTTTTCAGCTTTGTTGAGGTGTAAGTGATTATATATACGTACATATGTATACACACATACATATACACACACATACATATACACACACATATATGATTACCACAATCAAGTTAATTAACACATCCATCAACTCACATGGTTACTTTGTGTATGTGTAAAGAGAACAGTTAAGGACTACCCTTTCAGCAAATTCAAATATGCAACCCAGTATTATTAACCATAGTCACCATGCTGTACATTACATCCCCAGAACTTCTTTATCGTATAACTGTACCCTGGCACCAACATCTCCCATGTCCCCCAGCCCTCCTCACCCTTGGCAACCACTCTTCTATGCTCTGCTTCTATGAGTTTGACTTTTTACGATTCCACATGTAAGTGTTTTTTTCCTTCTGTGACTGGCTTATTTTAGCCTAAAGTCCTTCAGGTTTATCCATGTTGTCTCAAATGGCAGGATTTTTTCTTTTTTATGGGTGAATAATATTCCATTAAAAATATATAATAATCTTCCATTATATATCACTTTTTCTTTATTCTTTCATCTGTTAAGAGACACTTAGACTGTTCCCTTACCTTGGCTATGCTGCAATGAACATGGGAAGCAGGTATCTCTTTGAGAAATTGATTTCATTTCCTTTGTCTATATACCCAGAAATGGGATTGCTGGATCCATTATAAATTTTCACTAATAAACTTCCCATTTCAGACCAATAGGCTATGGTTGACAATTTTTTCAAACGTATGGTCTTTTTCTTGTGATTATTTGCCAACTGTAAAGCTGCCTCTTACTAGTGATTTTGGTCCATGAAATTGAGTAACATTGAGGTGAGATCTTTAAGGAAGAAATCAGTATGTTAAGTTTGAAAAAGAGACATCCACTCAAAAAATATAAGGATCATGGGAATAGAGTCAAAATAGGACAACTCATAGTCAGAAACAAGAAAGTCAAGATGTACTTGACTGGCAGTGGACGAAGCTGAATTAAGAATTTAGTTACATAGACACATTAGCGTGTCTTCAAATAGTTGCTTTCCTGTCCAATTAAGATCTCTTTAAAGAGATAAGAATGAGGTTCATATCTCATAATAGTTTGGAAAGTATATTGTTAATAACCCAAGCACTGAAATCAGAGAGATTTTGGCTTGAGAACTAGCACTACCATGTATCAGCCGGGTGAATCTGAGCAAGTTACTCTTTGAACCTTGCTTTGTATCCTCACCCATAAAATGAAGATAAGATTAGCATTAACTCACCAAATTCTTCTAGGAAGTGAACAAGACAATGCCGATAAGGGTCTCTGTGCAGTGAATGCCCAAAGTAAATGCTCAGTAATTATTAGTTGCTATTATACACCACCTGGAAGGCTTCCCTTTAGAGCCTCATCAGTGTCTTTCCTCAGTTAGTCATTTCCCACCCCACCTAGTGCCCTCACTAGATCTCATCAAGGATACTTCTCATCAGTGCCCTCAGTGACCTTTCTCCTCTGTCCTTCCACCAGAGGTATTATGCTGACTCTCATCCCATGAATTCACTGGCTAAAAATACTGTTGAAGAAAAATCATGTGGTCATGTCAACAGGTAAAATAGGAGAGGCCATGTGTATTCACCAGAGGGCATTTTAATGGTTACTTAAGCCGTAGAATATCTGGCTAAGATTGGACTCAAGAGATGTAAATTTTTTTATGAGTAAGATCAAGTAAAAACTCTAAATGTGGCACCCTGAGAAGTTTTTTGGTTTCCGATCATGGGGACTTTAAAATAGCTGGACGGGCTGTTCCTTTGTTTTTAGAAAAACAAGGGATGCACCCTTTAACTGCACACACTTGCAGCAGGTTCTTTCTTCTTGACAAAACTGTGGGGCCACGCAGGCTGAAGGTAAGAGTTGTGGTCTGATCCATCCTCACTGTAAGGTAGACTCAGAGCTAGGTCTCTGAGAATATTGACTTCATTTCTTTATTGGTTGACTTGTTTGCTTGTTCTTGTTTTACTTGTTTTCAGTTTTGAAGATTGCTTGCAGAAGATGAGGCACGAAGACAGGCAGCTTTACGGAAAGACTGAGCATGAGCAGGATTGCTTCAAGGCCCAGAAGACACCATGGTGAAGAGAGACTTCCTCTGCGGTTCTTCCAGAACTCAGCAATGTCCTGCCTGCCACTTTGGGAACTGCAGCTATGGGACCACAGGTATAATGCCCCACGCCATCAGGCACAGCAGCAGGCGGTCTTCCTTAGACAACTTTGAGGGTAGTAGTTGTTAGCCGGGGAAGCTAGCACAAGGAAGTTAGAATATGAAGATGTCACACTGGAAGCGTGAGGCCTCCCTTTGGAAACCAGCAGACGTAATGGTACCCATGAATGCTGAGGTCCTGTAAACACAGGCAGGGGGCACTGTGATTTCAGCACCAATAAAAGAACTCTAATTTTATATAAACAGACTGGTGAGTACTTCTTCCAACCTTCTTATATTATAAATTAAAAATATGTGACACAAACTCTTTAGGTATCTTGGCCAAGATTATTCAGGGCAAATGACTTATGCATCAATATTTTGAACTATATAGTAAGTTATAATGATATAGACTGGAAAAGTAAAAATTTGCTTGCAGTAAGAATACTTTCCTTACCATTCATCAATCCAAAACCAGAACTTCAGATAAAGCCAAGTACAGCTTTATCAGAAAACAGTATTTCTCACAAATACGAGGGCTGCTGTAAAATGCTGTAACAGCCCAACTCTTGGAGTGACTACTTCTTACTCAGACATCATCTTCTCTAAAATTATAGACTATCAGAACATCTCTTTGAACTTATTTCAGTAATAATAAAACATCCCACTCTTGTCCGAAGGCATTAGGTCATGTGACAGAGAGAAGCCTGATAGATTTATTCTCCATGTGCAGAACTTCAGGCAGCAGGTTTCTGGACATAACATTTGACATCTTAATTTTCTTCCCAAGAAAACAGAACCAGAGGTCCATTTCAGTCTAGAACCAATATTGACCCCTTGACACACAACGCTATTTTGCTTCATTTACACTGCACCTAAATTCCGGTCTTTTGCGATGTCCTGTAACAACTCTCTTTTCTTTTCTTTGCTGAAACATCCCACAGTTCCTTTGATATTTTAATATTTAAATGAGTCAGTGAACCTGAGTTTGTCTACATTTTCATCCCTTGTGGTTTTAGGCTGATTGAGCTAGGAAAAGATCATGTCTTATATTTTAAGTGCCCCTTTAAGCACACTTAATTATGTGTATTACATGTTGTCCCATAAGCAGAAGTAACAAACTAATCTAATTACAAACCAGAGGTTGTTTATTCCATAAACATTTCCATGCTACAAAGAAAGTTCTTGAGACCAAAGAAGAAAAACCTCTTTAAAATGAAAAAAAATCACAGAGTTGGTTTTCTTTCACTTTACTGAGACTCAGGCTGTGCAGCTTATAATACAACAGTGATCAAAAGGAGGGCTTTTTTTTCTGGCTGGTGTGACTCAGTGGATTGAGCACCGGCCTGCGACCCAAAGGGTGGCCAGTTTGATTTCCAATCAGGGCACAAGCCTGGGTTGCGGGCCAGGACCCTGGTAGAGGGCACAAGAGAGTCAGCCACACATTGATGTTTCTCTTCCTCTCTTTCTCCCTTCCTTCCCCTCTCTAAAAATAAACAAATAAAATCTTTTTTTGTTTCAAAAAAAGGAGGGTTTTTTTTCCTCTTTAGTAATATGACCCAGAAGTAATATAATAATGAGACCCTGTCTTGAAATATTTATGAAGCTCCAAATCCTCCTTCCAGGTCCTCATTCTTGACCCATGACTTTGTTTTCTGTTTCACCGAGAAGCAGGAAAGAAATCAGAAAACAACACTCACAAGCTCCCACCACCACATCTTCCCCCCTTCCTGCAACTGCACTGCTGTACTATGGACGACCTCTCTGCACCTCCCAAGGGCTGTTCTCTGTGCTGTTGCCCTAGATCCCATCTGTTTGCGCCATGCAAGGATATCCATGCAGTAATTCTCTTTCTTCCCCCTGGTAGTCAGCATCCAAGACAGACCTCACTGACCCTCAGCTCTGGGAGCCAGGCTGCTATGTTATCCCTTCTCACCCTGAATCATGGGCGAACTGCGTGACCAACAGAATATTGCAGAAGTGATGGTGTGTGATCTCAGATGTTAAGTCATAAAAGACAGTGACACTTCCACTTTCTTGGATTTCTCACTCTGGGGAGAGACACACTATGTCATGAGAACATTCAAGCAGTCCTCTGAGGCCTGTACAAAGAGGAACTGGGGTCTCCTACGAGCAGCTCCTGCCCACCTGCCAGCCATGTGAGTAAGCCACCGTGGATGAGCAGCCACCAGGCCCAGCCACATCCTTCCTTCGGATGGCTGGAGCCTCAGCCAACCTTCTGAGAGACTCTGAGAACCCTATCCCAGTTGCTCCCAAATTCTGGACCTACAGAAACTGAGAGAAAGAATAAATGTTTAGTGTTCTTTAAGCCACTGCATTTTAGGGTCATTTGTTACACAGCACTGTATAACTAACACATCTCCTGTGATCTAAATACTTCATTTCCTCAGAGGAAAAGCCTTGTCCTCTATGTCTCACAAACCCCTCACACCCTCTTCATTATCTATTACTTCTCTAGCTTCATCTTCCGCCACCCTCCTTTGCCACCCCAGTTTCAGCTATCGTGACCTCTTCACCATTCCTCACATGTGCTTCAGGGCCTCTGTGCTTGCACCACCCCTTCCCTCCTCGCCCACCTCTCTCAGACCCGTACTCAAGTAACTCCCTCTCCTAGTGAGGACTTGCCGATCGCCCTTCCAAACATGCAGCTTCCCTACACACAGCGCCTCCCACACACATTCTCCATTGTTCCTCCCTCCTTTATTTTTTCCTTAGCTCATGTTATATTTTATATACCACATATATTATTATCTAGCTTATTTTACTAGTTCTGTGCTGAGTTGGTGCAGAAATTTTTGTCTATTTTTAATATTCTACAACAGTGCCTAGTTCATAGTTCATATTCCACAAAGATTTGTCAAATGAATCCACAAATCTTAAGGATAACAGTACCTTTAATAGTACCAGTTAATAGTACCTTCATAAATGCCTCAAAGGTAGTCCTTTTGTGGATCATCCCCACTTTACAAAGCTGCTTCTAAAATTTAGTGCTAGTATTTATAGTATGTATGTGGGTCCTTAGAATCTGCATCTTTTGTTTTGTCTTTATTATTTTTGTTATTTATAATTTCTCTATTTTATTCCTTTATTCCTTTTATTCCTTTATTATGCTGCCATTCTTTACTGCTTCAAAGACTTTATCAAGTTAAATAAATAAATATTGTTTTATTAAACTCAGAATGGATGATTAAAACTATCATTGGTTCCTAATCAATTATTTCTTTCGTTGACTGAGCTTTTAGTATTGTATATAAAAGCTTATCACCAAACTCAAAGTCATATATATTTCCTTTTATACTATCTTCTACAAGTTTTAAAGTTTTGCATTTTATGTTTAGGTGTATGATATGTATTGAGATAATTTATGTGAAAAGTGTAAGGTCTGCAATGAGCTTCATCTGTTTGGCACGTGAATTTTCTATTTCTTACTGGGAGAGTCTTGGCTTACTATTTTTTCCAAGGGATTGCTCCATTTTATCTAGGTTATCATATCTGTGTGCATAGAGTTATTTTTAACATTTTTTTTCATTCTTTTAATATCCATGGTACCAGTAGCCCTTCGATTTTTTAAAAATATATATTTTACTGGTTATGCTATTACAGTTGTCCCAATTTTCCCCCCTTTGCACCATTCATCTGGTACCCGCCATTCCCTCTGGCAATGCCCCCCACAACACTTAGTTCATCCTCATGGGTCATGCATTCTTTGTTTACTCCACTTCCTATACTGTTTTTAATATCCACCTATCTATTTTGTACCTACCAATTTGTAGTTCTTAATCCCTGCACCTTTACCCCCATTTTCATCCTTCCCTCTCCCAACTGATAACCCTCTAAATGATCCCCATATCTATGATTCTTTTTCTGTTTTGCTTGTTTGATTAGTTTGATTTTTAGATTCAGTTATTGATAGTTGTGAATTTATTGCCATTTTAGTGTTCATAGCTTTGATCATCTTTGTTAAATAAATCTCTTTAACATTTCATATAACAATGGCTTAGTGATGATGAACTCCTGTAGCCTTACCTTGTCTGGGAAGCACTTTATCTACCCTTCAATTTTAAATGATAGCTTTGCTGGATAGAGTAATCTAGGTTTTGCTTTTTATCACTTTGAATACTTCTTGCCAGCGCCTTCTTGCCTGCAAAGTTTCTTTTGACTTATCAGCTGACAGTCTCATGGGAATTCCATTGTAGGTAACTATCTGTTTTTCTCTTGCTGCTTTTAAGATTCTCTCTTTATCTTTAAGCTTTGGCATTTTAATTATGACGTGTCTTGGTGTGGTCTTCTTGGTGTCCATCTTGTTTGGGACTCTGTGCTTCATGGACTTGTATGTCTATTTTCTTCACCAAATTAAGGAAGTTTTCTTTCATTATTTTTTTTCAAATAACTTCAATTTCTTGCTCATTCGCTTCTCCTTCCAGCATCCCTACAATTTGAATGTTGGTACATTTGAAGTTCTCCCAGAGGCTCCTTAGCCTATCCTTGTTTTCTTAGATTCTTTTTTCTTCTTGCTGTTCTGATTGAATGCTTTTTTTTCTTCCTTACATTCCAAATCTTTGATTTGATTCTCAGCTTCATGCACTCCACTGTTGATTCCTTATAAAGTTTTCTTTCTGTCACTTAGTGTAACCTTCATTTATGCCTGGGTGTTTTTTATGCTGTTGAAGTACCCAGTGAGTTCCTTGAGCACCCTAATAACCAGTATTTTAAACTCTTCATCTGATAGATTGTTTATCTCCACTTTCTTTAGCTCTTTATCTACAGTTTGTTCTTTTCTTTCATTTGGGCCAACTTTTCTTTGTTTCCTCATTTTGGCAGCCTGCCTGTGTTTGTTTCTGTGTATTAGCTAGAGCTGCTTTGACTCCCTTTTTTAGAAGCATGGCCTATTGTAGAAAAGCACATCTGTAAGTTGGGTGGCACAGTGCCTTAGATAATTGCTAAGGCAAGGCAACCCATGTGAACCAGGTTGAGGGAGTCTCTGATATGGTGTCACCATTCTGTGGCTCTGTGTCAGGGATATTCAGAAAGGGAACTATGGCCACTGACTGGCCTCTGGAGTTTTATTCAGGAAGAAGCTGTCCCACAGCACTCATGCTAATGCCAGACATTTCAGTTTCTCCCCGTATGCCACTGGTACCTGTCCAGCTGCTGCCCTAGTGCTGGAGCCCAGAGGGAGTGAGTTTGTGTAAGTCCTAAGTCCACTGAGCGACCTTTAAAAGGTGACACCTGAGAATCCCCCAATTTCTTCCACCACTCCGACCTCCACTGGTTTTTACAGCCAGAAGTTATGGGGACTTAGCTGCATGGCATTAGAACCCTGGGCTGTGTGGTCTGGTGTAGGGCTGGGATCTTTCACTCCTGAGATATCCCTCCTGATTTTTATCCACCACATGTGGGTGCAGGAATGCCTATTCCTCATCTCCACCCCGCCACCCCTCCTACCCATCTGGATGAATGTGATTCCTTGGTTGTTGGACTTCCACACAGCTCAATTTTCTGATGATTCTGGATGACAGTTGTCTTGCAGTTTACTTGTAATTTTTGCTGTGGTTGTGCAAGGAAGTGAGCTGTGTTTACCTACACATTCATCTTGACTGGAAGTTCCAGATTTCTAATAACAGCATTTGTGTCATCTTTCTTGCTTTTTTTTTTTTTTTAGTTAGCTTGTCTAGAGGTTTATCAATTTTATTGATCTTTCAAGTAAAGAGCTTTTTGTTTCATTGATTTTCTCTATTGATTTCTTGTTTTCAATCTCCTTGATTTCTACTCTAACTTATGTTATTTTGTTCTTCTGCTTACTTTGGATTTAATTTGCTTTTCTGTTTCTAGTTTCTTATGTGGAAACCTAGATTATTGATTTCAGGGCTTTCTTTTTTAATATATGTATCCTATGCTGTAAATTTTTCTCTAAGCACTGATTTCACTGCATCCCATAAATTTGATAAATAGCCTTTCCATTTTCATTCATTTTGAAATATATTTTGTTTTAAAAACTCTTCTTTGATCTGTGAGTTATTTAGTGATGTGTTTTTAAAATTTCTAACATTTTGGGATCTTTCATCTGTTATTTCTGGTCTGAAGCATACTTTTGTGTGGTGTCTATTCTTTTAAATGTTTAAAGATGTGTTTTATAGCTCAGAATGTAGTCTATCTTGGCTAATGTTCTCTGTAAGCTTGAGGGGAATGTTTAGTCACCTATGGTTGGATGAAATATTATATAACTGTCAATTAGATACAGATGATGATGATGCTAGTCAGTTTCGCTAGCTCCCTACTGATTTTCTGCCCACTGCATCTGTCAATTATTAACAGAGTACTGAAGATCCAACTAAAATACTGGATTTTTCTTTTTTTCTTCTTATAGTTTTACCTGCTTTGCCTCGTAAAGGCAGTGTCGTATTTTGACACTGTGTTGTGAGGTACATACACTGGATTGTAATGTTTTCTTGGAGAGTTGACATTATCATTATGCAATACCCATCTTTATCCCTGATGACTTCTTTCTTCTGAGACAAAGTCAGCTTTGCCTGAAATTAAAATAGCCAGCTTTCTTTTGATTAATGTTAGCATGGTGTACTATCTTTCTTCATCTCTTCAAAATTAAAGTGAGCCTTTACCATTGTGGCTAGGTTGGTTGGGCATTGTCCCACAAAGTGAAAGGCTGCCAGTTCAATTCCTGGTCAGGGCACAAGTCTGGGTTGCAGTTAGGTCCCTGGTCTGGGCATTTGTCTTCTCTTTTTCTGCTTTCTCTGGTTTCAGTTAATATTTGATATAATTTTATTTTCTCTCTTCTCTTAGCATATCAATTACATTTCTTTTAAATTCTTTTCTTTCTTTCTTTCTTTTTTTTTTTTTGAAATTGGCCTAGAGTTTGCAGTATACATTTAGAGCTAGTCTAAATCCACTTTCAATAACATGATACCTTTCATAGGCCATTCAGGTCACTTATAATAGACTATTCCCAATTCCTTCCTCCTCTCCCTTATAACATCGCTGTTACTCATTTTGCTATCCACCAGCTATAATCACTTAATACACTGCTCCTATTATTATTTTAAAGTTATCTGTTAGGTCAATGAAGAATTAAAAAAATGTTGTTCTACCTTCATTTATTCTATTCTACTGTTCTTTTCTTCGTTCAGATGCAAGCTTCTGACCTATATCATTGTACTTCTCTGTGAAGAACTTCTTCTTTCTTCCAAGGAAGGTCTACCGGTGAAAATTTTCCTCAGTTTTGTTTGTCTGAGAAGTTTTTATTTCCCCTCCACTTTCAAAAGTTAATTGTACTGGGTGTAGAATTCTAACTTGGTAGGCTTTCTTTCAACACTCTAAAGTAATTTCTCTCCACTCTCCCTTGCTTGCATGGTTCCCAAAGAGAAGTCTGATGTAATTCTTCTTCCTGCTCTCCTATAGGTAACGTGCCTTTTCCCATCTGGCTTCTTTTAATATTTTGTCATTGTTTGATTTTTTTGAAAATTTGAAATTAAACTTATTGGAGTGACATTGGCCAACAAAATCACATAGGTATCAAGTGTATATTTCTGTGATACATAATCTATACATTGCATTGTATGCCCACCATTTGAATATGATAAGCCTTCATGTAGATTTTTTTTATCCTGTTTGGTGTTCTCTGACTTTCTGTAACTGGTTTGGTATGCCATTAGCTTTCAAAAACTCTCAGCCATTATTAATTCAAATATTTCTTCTCTCTCTTTTTTTGCAGTATTCTTATTACCTATATATTACACTTTTTATTTGTTTTCCATAATTCTTGAATATTCCATTTCTCCTCATTTAAATTGCTTTCTCTTTACATTTAAATTCACAAGTTCTTATTGACATATCTTCAAGCTCACTGGCTGTGTCTCAGCTGTGAAAGGTATTCTTCATTTCTGGTGCAGTGTTTTTTGGGTTCCAGCATTTTCTTTTGATTCTTAGAGTTTTCATCTCTCTGTTAATATTTCACATCTGTTCTTGCATATTGTCCCCATTTTTCAACAGAGCTCTTAGCATGTTATAAATACTTACAACTCCCAGTTCGATAATTATAAAATATCTACCATATCTTAGTCTGGTTTTAATCTTGCTTTATCTCTTCAGACTATATTTTTTTCTTGCCTTTTAGCACACTTTGTAATTTTTTGTTGAAAGCCAGACATGATATACTGGTTAATAGGGACCAAGATAAATAGGCCTCTAGTGTGAGGTTTTATGTTAATCTGGCAAGGAGGTTGGCTGTGTCCAAATGTTTGCTCTGGCTGTAGGCGGCAGAGACTTCAATTTCCTTTCAAGTCCTTTTGTCTCCTCTTCTGTCTTAGGGTTTTCTTAGAAACTTCTTAAACAGTGTGTCTTGCAGATCTCTCCTTTGCAATCTATTCTATTATTCTGGAGCATCTTTATGATGGTCATAAAGTACTGGGGAATTTTATGATTAAATCTCCGTTTTTAGTGAGCTAGAATTAGTGGGCTCTAACCTTCCAAAGAGATGTACTTTCTTAACCATGCCAGCTAGAAAGGCAAGAAGGGGCTCAAGTTGTCTAATTGCTCTTCTGGGTCCGAAAACACTTTCATAAAGAAGTTTCCCCTGAGGGCTAGACTGTGTTTCAGAGGACTGAAGGCTGGGTGTATTTCAAAATGATTGTTCTTTCCCTGCCCTTGCCAGAAGCAAGAGGGAATTTTTGTCTGATCTTCACTGAGACAATCTCAAGTGGCTCCTGAAGGTAAAACCCATTAAAGTCTGAATACTCCCCTAAACTGGGTCCTGCCTCCCCAGGTTTTCAGTGCTTCATTTAGTCCCCATCAGTTTCTAGCAGCTCCCCAATGACTGTTTAAGTGCTCTCTACCCATCGTTGCTGGTTCCAGTGGCTTCTGCTCCTAGTCAGCTGTGATTCTCTACATTCACCTGTGTCTTCAGTGTTCAGGGCAATGATTTGTCCTGTGACCTCAATTCTCTGGTAGCGGTGATAAGAATGGTTGATTTTCAATTTGTTTGTTTTATTTTTTATTATTGTGATGACAGCAGTGCCAACTTTGAATATCTTCAACTATTAGTACAGAAACCAGAAGTCCTAACAATATTTTACATATATCTTTTGACTACATAAAATGGTAAGAGATACACAGATCTTATTATTGATATTTCATATACAAGAAAACTGAGGTGAAACTAACCTTGATCTATTCATGAAGAGTCTTCCAATACAGATTTTTATGTTTAGTCATTAGTGCAAATGAGCAATTTGAAAGAAAAATTTCAGCTTAAGCAGCAGATTACCTATATTTGGTCAGGCTCTGTGACATGATATGGAAAGTACTGAACTGAAATATCCTGTTCTATCATCAAAGGCTTACTTAGCCCCCAACTCACTTTTAGATTTTAGGGAATTTACAATGGGAATCTCAATTTCTCAGTGTGAATCTGAAACAAGAACAAATCACACAATCACAGAGGTCTCTTTAATAACAAAGATAAACAATTGTATTTCAGCCCTATATTTTTTGGAAGAGAGTGAGTATGGGTGTGTGTGTACCTATAAATATATATGTGTGGAAAGAGGAACTTCAAATTTCTCTGAGTGGATTAATCCCTTCCCTTACACAAAAAGCTTTAGCTTCTTTAATTCTTTAAAGGACATGGTAGTATTCCTCTTCTTTTATTTATCATACACTATAGTTTATAAATGTCAATAATATTTAAAGCAGGACTTCCTTCCAGGATACCTCCTCTTTAGATAGTCCTTATGTTTTCTCCTACTTGTAACTCCACAACCATTACTAACCACTGGATTACCTCAGCTAAAGGCCACTTCCTCACAGAGACCCTCTTTGAACTCTCAGACTAGGAGAGAGCCCAGCACTTCCCCTTTCTGAACTTGGTCACATCTGTATCCCTTGCCATTCCAGAACCTATATGAAGGGTAGCACCCTGTATAGGCCACGGATGCATTCCCAGAACTAACAGTCTAGAACACAGTTGTTCAACAGAACTCTCTGTGATGACCAAAGTATTCTAAAATCTGCAATGTGGCTATGGAGCGCTCGAAAAGTGTCCAGTACAAGTGAACTACTGAATTTTTAATCCTCGTAAAAATTTAATAGTCATGTGCAGTCTGTGGCTACATATCAGAGAGTGAGAAACTAGAGCAACATTTCTTAAAATCTAAACCAAAACGTCAGGAATCTGCATTTTAACCCATTCCCCCTCAATAGATTGATTCTTACTATCAATATAATTTGACAACTATTGATGTACTAGGTGATTCTCATGGAGGAGACTTAAAAGAAAATGATTCTCGAGCCACACCTCTCCAGATTCTGGTGTGGGATCCAGGTATCAGTATTTTTAAAACAAACAAATAAATAAATAAAACAAAAAAAACCTCCCCCAGCAATTGTAATGTGCAGCCAAGCATGAGAAGCCTATATAGTTCTCATGTGGCACTCAGGACAAATTAGATAAATGTGAGAATACCTGTTCTGGTGCATTTATAAAAGCCTAGTGATTACAAGTAAAACCTCATGATGTCACAAGAGATGTCAGTGGCATTAGTGATTCAGATGAATTTCTTAATATTCTGAAAAAATCAGCTTTAGATAATCTTTCACAACTGTGTGAAATTCCTTGGCCTTTGGTCTTATCCATAAATAGTACAAATAATACCTAGTTCTGTGATGTTTAAAGAAGGCGACATGGTCAGAGTTCCCTGAAAAATCACCTCTCCAAATGAACAAAGGCCTTTCTAATTTGCTGGCAGATTGACAAAGGGCCTGACGACCCCTTGTCAGAGTCACGGGAGTCACATGACCACGCACTCCCGCACAGAAGATGAGAGGAGGTGCTCCCCATCCTACCACTGTCGTGCCAGACCTTCAGAGCCCCTGTGATAGAGCCTTCCTCCTCCAGCCAGGTGTGTAGGTACTTGTTCCTGCAGGAAGTAAAGGCTGGCCTGGCAGCCCCGAAAGCCCAGAGAACAAGGCCTCAGGGTCTTGGTGGCAAGACTTCTTCTCTGCCCACTCCCGGGTCCCCCCCTTCACTCCCCACCACAGATAACTGTCCGTGAAGGAAGTGGAGGCTGAGGCTGGCAAGGTGCCTGGGCGGCAGAAGGAAGAACAGAGCAGGCTCCGCACAGCAGCGTGGCGGAGGCGGATCTTACCGTGTGAGCACAGTGAGTACAGCAACTGAAAGTTAGCCCACGTAACTTTGCAGGGGGGTGTCTCATGATTTTTCAAAACATGATAATAATTGAAAAGAAAAAAATCAAGGCTCAGAATAAGTACTTTAAAGCAGTGCTAATTTTAGCCAAGACACTGGTGGAGGTTGCCAGAAGATTTGAGGAAATTAACACAAAACTAAAACTGAAATCCCTGGAGTGGAACAAACAGTATTGATCAGAACACAGCAAACACACACACAAAACAGCCTGCAGAGAGGTTTAAATAGCTAGGAGAAATTTAGAGGAAAACTATTTATTAATAAAATTGTTTTAAAGTACTAGAAAAAATGTATAAATATCGTTCAATAAAATAGCACTGGGCACTTAAAACTACTTGAAAGTATATTAAATTAAAGTTTATTTACAAAGCGATACTGCTTTTCTTTTCTTTTCAAACATTTCATTGATTTAGAAAGAGGTAAACTCTTCCTTACAGCAGTATTGCCAACCCACACTGAAATTACATGACATGCTTTCTGAAATGTCCCAGAGCTGTATGCAATAAACTTCATTTATCTGCGGGAAATAACTTTAATGTTCACTCAGCAGTCAAAATGCAGGTCATGCGCCCTGATGAGCACTCAGATGACTCTTTCAGGGGGTGAAATCTGGGAGGTTCAGGGCTGTCAATATTCTTTATAGAGGCAACTTTTCACTAAAACGATTCGCTACTTTTGAAGTTTTGACATTCTCCTATCAATGTGCTTATGAAGGTTTTGTTTCATTTTGCTTATTTTTTATTAACATTTTTTCATTGGTTTCTTAGCTAACACTTAATTCTGTGTCTCTTTATCCCATGATCTCCTTCCCAGGCACTTCCTACCCCTGTGACCTATTGCTATATCTTAGCAAATTTCACCTGCCTGCTTACGTAACCCATTGCAGGACTAAAACTTTCTTTTCGCCTCACTCATTTTTCTTGAAGGAGTGTGACTGTGTCTGTGTTTAAATAAGCCTCCGTGTCTCTTCCTCAACTCCAGCCCCACGGTGGATGTTCTTTTGCCAGCAGTTTTGTTGTTGTTTGGTTTTGTTTTTTAAGAAAGTACACCCAAGTTCAAATAGATATTATTCTGACTAAAATTAACCCAGCACTTTTGAAGTTATCCTTGTTTTCAGTCAGATTTTCCATAATAATGCCAGAGAACATGTATTGTAAGTAGTTTTATATTTAACATTGTCTGCAAAAACACATAAGAAAAATACCTGCAAAAATGAAACACCTTTAAAGTAAATGCTTATCATTGTAAAATAACAAGGAAATGTGATTTCAGATGTACTTTATTCAATACACGCCCAAAAGAACTTTATCACTATGACATTAAGTTTGGAGGGACAATTTTAAAAAGACTGGATTATCCTCGATTCCATTTCAAACAATTTACATGGAGAAGTGAAACCAGAAGGTCAGTGTGCAAAATATAAATTCAAGATGGTATTGTGGGAAGACTTTCATCTCTTCTTGTAATTAAGCGACTCTTTTGTGTTATTTTTCTTCTTGTGTAGCTTGTACAACTAAAAAAGTGAATTTTGTTTAGTAGCCTTTCCAAATGTCATCTTATATACCTGATTCCTGGCTACTTGTGGTTTTAGGTCTTTTCTTCATAGGGGAACTTTTGAACAAGCTTAGCAGTGTTGTCCAACAGAATTTCTGCAGTGAGGGAAATGTTCTCCATCTGTACAGTTCAGTACAGTAGCTGCTGGCTCTATGTGGCTGTGGAGCACTTAAAATGCCTGTAGCATGGTTGAGGAACTGAATTTTTTTCTTTTACTTAATTGTGGTTAATTTAAATGAAATGCAGTTGACTGTCGGTGGCTAGTGGCTACCAGATGACACAGAGGGCTGCCTGGCCAGCTGCCTCTCACTCCTCTGCTGGCTGGCTGATAGTATGATGCAACACACCACGGCTGAACTTCTACTTGAGGATGTTCCTGAAGGGGTTTTTTTAAGAATCTAAATTTTGAAGAAATTTAGGAGATTCTTGAAGAGATCTTTGGGAAATTCTTCTATCTGTTGAGTTGTTTAAAAAAGTCATAAAGGTAAAGGATTTTGTGAAGTATTTAAAATGATATACACTGTGGTACTAATGATGAAGAAAAGTATATTTACCTCTAGGGGATCCCAAGCAAGTAGCCGCAATTCCACCTAAATGTGCCTAGAGGTTCACGTTGGAAATACAACAAAAGGTTTTGCTTGTTACAGCTCTGATAGTCCTGAAAGTCTTCACACACATGGTCTCATTTGATTATCACAACCACCACCTCAAATAAACAGACTTCTAGTCCACAGACCTTTTCATTATACCTGTCTACATACACAGAATTTTTTATACTGTAATAAACTGTTTCTAGACCTTAGAAGAAGTGAGGCTTTCCAGCTCTGAAGACAAAGTTTTTTTTGTAATTACAGATTAGAGATCCCAAAGCTTTTTGGAAAAAAAATAATATAAATGAATGTGAAGTATGAACATACCACCATTTTGTAATGTCCTAATGTTTATCTGGAAAAAATAATCTTAGTATACTTTTGAAAAACTCAATAAATATCAGTACTGATCACAGTTTGTTCACAGATTCACAACTTGTTCATTTTTTCATCTTTATTTCTTGTATTTCAGAAACTCTTGAAAATTCCATCAAGTCTAAAGTGAAGCAGCTCCCTCTCAGGCAGAACTGGAACCATGAGCAACAACGGAACAGACCTAACCATTGGTTTCATCTCCTCTTCGGCAGCCATCCTTTTGTTTGGCTCAAACTATGTGCCACTTAAGAAATATAATACTGGTGATGGTAATTACTTTTTCTTCATTGTTAACTTTAAATTATTTTTGAATATGAAGTTCTCTATTTGGGTCTTTGAAAAATGATGGCTACAAAAGTAAATTTTGTTGAACCTGGTGCCAAATGAATCAAGCTTAAAATAAATCATTTGATAATGCCAAGCCAATTTACCTGCAAGTTAGTCATTACAGGACAACCTTAAGACTGTGTTTCATGGTGAAGCTAGGATGGATAGTCAGGAAGGATTTTTGGCCATATCTGTTATGTTTACAAAAGAAGGAAGTCAGTCCATTCTACTAATAACACTTGTTTTAAAAACACCAATTTCCAAAGCAACTGATAGAACAGAGGACCATTTGAGTATAACATGAATTTTGTGTTTCTTTAAGTGCAGTTTCAACTCTGACCAAACACTGGGTGAACACAGAAAGCTGCATCCAAATGGATAAAGATGCACAGTAATCCGTAAGATGCGCTCACACACACACCCCTTATATGTCCCCGAGCCCCCGATGCCCCACGGCCTCGCTTGTCTGGTCTTAGAACCTTCCTTCCACCACCTTCACAGGAGCTCACGAGCTGCAACCCTCCCAATGCCCACTTCCATAAGCAAACATCAGGTCTTTTCATGTTATAGAGCCATATTTATTGTAGCATTTGTGAATTTCTTAACTACTTAACCAGTGCAATAAAAACGTACCATCATTTTTATTAGATTCTGATCTTTTTTTCTAACATGTTGTTGATGAAGTTTTTGTGTTGTACCCTATCCCCAAATTCCCCATAAGCTCTGTGGTTTTTACTGCATGACTTTGCATAGTGCAGTGATTTTTAGGACTGTAACATCACATTGTAGTGGAACTGACTGTAATGTGCATTTTACGGAAGAAGCAACAGTTCTTTCTACCTACCTGCCTTTTATATTAACGCCGGGAGAAGAGATTGGACGTGTTACAGTGAATACCTATAAGGAAACAGATGGGTTGTCTCCCCGATTCCTTGTGTCTTGATGTAACTTAGACCGAAGAATTACAACTCTTTTTCCTCTAGAGCCTTCTTTTCCTTTGGAGTTAAAAAAGGAATGGACACTACTAAAAGAGGAAGATAAAACGTACTAAGGAGTAGAGAATCTGGCTTTCAGGTGTTGCTCAACTGTGTGACCCTGGGGCAAGCCTCATCAGCTCTTTTGTTCTCAGTTCCCATTTATAAAGAGAAGAATTTGTAAAATAATGTTCCCTTTCATCTTTATGATCCTACATTTTTTCATCTGAAAGGTTAACAGTCTAGTTTTATATTGCTCCACAGAACAGGCAAATATCTTCCAAAGTTAGAGTCGGAAGTGCTACATTGAGTTATCTTCGCCTTAGTATTTCTTTGAATGTCAAAGTTTTCTTTATCCTTTTATTTTTTATTGTATTTTTTCCATTACTGTACATACCCTCTATATGCCCCTCCCCCCTGCTATCACCACACTGTTGTCCATGTCCATGAGTCCTTTTTCCTTTTCACCCAATCCCTCCGCCCACAACCCTTGTTGGTGCAGAAGCCTGACAAAGGTACAGATACATCGCACATCACCACGTGATATTCAGATAACTGGCAAATGGCAACGCAGAGCATAGGAAGGAGAGTGGCCCTGACCTACAAGGCTAATTCTGAGGTTTGTAACATTTGGCTCATCACAGGCATTCAACTCTAATGGTGTGAGGTCTATGTGTGACCCTTAATGACTTTATTTTTTTCACAGAGGTGGCATAAATGATCCCCAAAGGTTTAAGTCACTGTTGTATGATTCTGAAGTTCTTCATGCCATGTTTTTGGTGATGGACAGCACAAGGTGTGGCATCTGAATACAAATACAGAGACTCGGTCTTGCCAGTAATCTTTGGTAGAAAATCTTTGATTTGTCTAATAGGTGGGAAAAGGTGTTAGGCAGGAATGCACTGCTTAGTAAGCTTTAGAGCCAAACTACCTAGGTTCAAATTCCAGTTCTGCAAACTGCTAGCTGTTCGGATAAGTTGCTTCATCTCTGATTCATTTTCTGTCTTTGAACTAGGGTTAATTATGATGGACAGTAATTGTCAGAATTATATTAAATGTGCAAAGTTCCTGGCATACAAGCATTTGATAAATTGGTATTCCTAAGCATTAATCCACTCAAATCAGTTTGAACCACTGACACTAATTTCTTTTATTTCCAGGAATGTTTCTCCAGTGGGTACTTTGTGCTGCCATTTGGTTAGTTGCCTTGGTGGCCAACCTGATATTACATTGCCCTAAGTTTTGGCCTTTTGCAATGGTCGGGGGCTGTATTTGGGCAACAGGTAAAGTATGATATAACTTATCATTTAATACTTTAATCAATTTATTCTGTGATTAAAAAACAACTCTGGTTCATAATCAAAGGAAATGGCACAAATAGCAATTCTGAGTAGTCCGCAGTCATAGATACTAGAAATTGACAATTTAGTTTCTCTCATTTCAGTATTCCATAAATACTTTTGGTGCACTTTGTGACTCCTCTTAATGATATCTTTCTTGATCCCTGATAGAAAACTACAGCAAAGATATTACAGTTGCTCTCTATCTGTTCGAACATAACTCATATATGAGTTTAAGTGCTCTGGCCTTAAACTTCTTCCTCTAGCATGTTTATCAGAAAATATTCATTAAATAGTACTCTGTATATATTGTTTTTAGGACTTGTGTTTAAAGTTGGCAAGCACAGATACATTATTTCAAAAGCACTGAGAAAAAAACAAGAGCAAACAGAAAACTTCCCTCTGTTGCTTTATCAATACCTGAAATTATATAACTAGAATTTATGCTTTTGCTTAGCCAATCAAGAATTTATAAGTACCCCCCCCCAAGTGGACTATTTGCTCTTTAGCAAAGAGAAGTATCAAGTCTCTTTAAAGGTAATGTGATTAAAAGCAAATAAATTTTAAAATGTCAAAAATTTATTGGGCACTCAATTTGAATAAATGATTTAGTGAAGTTCATGAGTTACAGGACAAAAAAAGTTAACTTTTAAATTTTCCCTAGCATTTAAATTATTATCCCTCATGTATACCTTAGTGTGATTATGTTTATCATGTCTCATTGAGCTAGAGGAACAAAGAAAGCATTCATTCATCTTGCAGATCTTGATAACCACCCCATAGTATTTATATTTACCCAGCATGATCCACTGGAAGTCAATTGAGGAAGGGTCTAATTTTAAATATGTTGCAGACATGAATGCTCCAGGTAATAGTAACTGATTGGATGGGGATAGTAGACACAAGAGGAGCCTATGATGACGTAGGGATTTCATTGTAGGGGATTAGGAGATTGGTGGTATCAATGACGAGATGAGGAAAATGGGAAAAGAACCTGTCTGAAAGGGATAATGATGAGTTCAGCTTGGGACCACCTGAGTTTGAAGTCCCCGATGTTTCCTCAATGGGGAACATCCAGCTGGAGATCTCTCACTGAAAGTTTGAAGCATAAAATTTTGGAGAAGGTTCAGACTAGACCTTTGTAGCTAGGAGCATGCTTCTCTAGTTGATAGCTAAAATCATAAAATTAGCCAAGTGTCCAAAGTACAATATAGCAAGAGCAGGAACCTGTTTTAGGGAAAATGTTTTGTAGGCACCTAAACCTCAAGAGAAAGAGCTAAAGAGATGAATAGGAGGGAATCAGAAGATGAGGTCATCTTGGACGTCAAGAGAGGAAAGCTCTCCAGAAAACATTTCTGTACTGAAGTCAGACTGCCAAGAGGCTAAGGACTATAAAAAAAGATCATGGTTTTGGCCTGAGTGGCCCTCAGGAGAACAAAGCAATGGATGCTGAAATACAGAACATAAGTCAGTGAGGATGGAAGAACAGAATCTGGGGTCATAGTGGGCCAAAGGCAGTGGTTGGCGCTGGTTCAGGTCTAAGAGGGTGATCGCTACTAAGTTAACCATTGGTGGCTACTGCAGAAACTCGGAGAACAGAAACCTATGTTAAGGTTGAGGAATATTGGTGCAGTCAGGCAAGGAGCTGTTCAACTTTATTTTTTTCATGATTTTGCTCTGAGCAAGGCTCTTTTAGCACTTATAATTATGAGTTTAATGTAAAAGTGTGGTTGTTTTATCTAAAAATGAGGAATGGTGCTTACTGAATTTGGTCAAATCCCATTAGTTTCCGTGGAAGTTAAAATAAAAATTAATTCAATTTACAAATGTATTTTCTGCATTGAAAATAATATCTTTCTTCTGTATGTTACATCTACAGGGAACATTGCTGTTGTCCCAATTATCAAAACCATTGGTTTAAGCCTTGGACTTTTAATCTGGGGATCATTTAATGCCTTGACTGGTTGGGCAAGCTCAAGGTAACCTACCTCCCAGCTTAAACACACCTTAAACCTACCTTAAACACAAAGCTAACTATTTCAGCTAAGATTCTCTCTGAGTTCATACTGTATGTAAGCCTACCATTAGGGACTGGTCTAGATGAAAGGAATAGTATATGGTTCTTATCCTTTCAGAGATGGAAGCTAAGATACATGCATAAAATATGGTACCTTTAACTATTATTTACCCTAAGTTCTAAAGAAGCAATCTAGACATTTGATCAAGATATAGTAAAGAATTATTCCTATGGGAAAAAAAGTAGGGAAAGAGAAAGGGAATGTTTACCTTTTCTTTCCATTATGTGACAATTTGTTGGACATGTTATATGCATCATTCTTATCTTATTTTCATGAATATATGAGGTAAGCACTATCTTACAAGAGAGCTGATACTCAAAGAGGTTGAAGTACTTGCTGAAGGTCACAGAGCTAATAAGCCAGGATTCAAGCCCATGTCTTCTAGATCTGAAATATATATTCTCCCCTCTACAATCTGGGCCAGGGACATCAGACCTGGGCCAGGCTTCCCAGACTTGTGTGTAAAGAAAGTGTTCTTGGAACACAGCTGCACTGCTCCATCTCAGTATAATCTCTGGCTGCTGTTAGACTACAGTGACAGAGCTGCATAGTTGAAAGACACCATCCAGCCCACGAAGCCTAAAATATTTACTCTCTGGTCCTTTAAGGAAGAGTTTGCCAACCCCAGTTCTAGAGCTGGGCTGTCCAATACAGTCACCACAAGCCTCACGTGGCCATTTATATTTAAATTTACAACAACAGTATGGTGGCTACCAATGGGAGGGTGTTGGGAAGGGTAAAGAGGGTCACATATATGGTGATAGAAGATTTAACTTTGGGTGGTAAACACAATGCAGTATACAGATGATGTATCATAGAACTGCACACTTGAAACCAATATCATTTTATGAACCAGTGTCACCCCAAAATTTTTAATGTTGAAATTGTGTTTAAATTTAAAAATAAATAAAAAATTAAAAGCCAAAAAAATAATTAATGAAAACATGATACAATTAAACATTCAGCTCCTCATTGCAAGTGCTCAACAGCCATATGTGCCTAAAGGCGAGGCTGTCGTCCAGTGCAGCTGCAGAGCAGCCCCCTAGTCCCAGGGAGTTCTGCTGGCCGGCTCTGCACCGCTCTCGGTCAGCACTGAGATTGACATTCAAATAGAGGGTGGGAAAATGAATACAAGGGAGGGTATCACTTCTCATCTTCCCACTGAAGAACTATAACCTCAATAATAACCAAACAAACTAACCTGCAATTCCTCCTTTCCTGCCCTTTCCTCATTTCCCACCCTGCTTTTTATGTTTACTATTTGCTTTTTTTCTTCTTTCTTCCTGTTCTCTTGATCCTGGGTGTTTCAGTGATTGTTGGTAATAATCACTACAATGTCAAGGTGTGAAATAAAAGGAATTTAAGGTGATGCCAAAGAACGGGAGTGTTTAACAAGCAGTTATTTAAAAGTCTATTTCAAATACTATACAAAACCCCAACCAACCAATTAGCATTCAATTACCCACTTAATCTATTTTTTCTTCCTTCTTTCTTAGTGTTAGTAAGAAGGGGACACTGGTACTGATACTTTTTACATGCACTAACATGTACTAACTCATTTAATCTTCATAAGAAATCTATATGGTAGGTATAATATCCCCATTGAAAGATGGGAACCTGAGGCACAGTAAAGATAACTTATCCAAGTCACAGTAAATGAGGAACCTGGGATTTGAACCTGCATTCACACCCTCAAACACTATAATGAACACAGTTTCAGCAGTATCTACTGATGTGACTTTCTTAATGTCCAGGTTTGGCTGGTTTGGAATGGATGCAGAAGAAGTAGCGAAACCACTGCTCAATTACTTCGGAGCCGGGCTCTCAGTAGTAAGGTGCACAGCTATTTCTAATGACTTTATTGTTCTTCGAAACATATAGAGTACTTTTTAAGCATTTTGATGTGTTTATATTTTGTAATTCCACATTTCACAAATGGACATGATTTTCCTCAGATTCTTCCTTTACATTGACAGACTTGGCTTGAGAGGGCAGAAAGCACTAGCTCTGGGGTCAGGAGTCCACACTTTGGCTCTCAAAAGCTCTGAGCCCCGGGGAAAATGCTCTTTTTAAGCTCACTTCCATTATCTGTAATATTCAGAAAATCATAATACATGGATCAACAAATAGAATTAAATAGCACACTAAAGTATTTTCAAACTGAAAAACGCCATGTAAGTAAGTGTTGTGCTGGCTTCCTGAGGCCCCTGGAATAGCCACTGTTTCTCTCTTCTTATCCGCACTCACTCTGTGCCACCCAGCTTCCACTTCCCTGTCACCTCACCCAACTCTCCTTAACCCAGTTGGGTAACCAGATCTATTCCCTGTGCCAACACACACCCAACTGAGTGTTTTTTAGATGTATCTGTGTCTAGTTGTACGCCCTACATGAGTGAGGATGAAAATGACTCGGAATCTCCATATGGCAGTGCTCAGTCGGTGAAACTCGAACAGAAATTAGGGCACCTTACATTCCTTCCGCTCTCCTCTCTAGACTGCATTTATATTCCCCGTCAGTCCTTCACATAATGGATAGCACTGCCTGGAAAGATTTTAGTACTTTTTTATTCTTCAGGGAAAGAGCACTCTATTTTCCTTCCCCCTGCAATGATGACTTTTCCCCAGCCACACTCAGGAACAATATCTTTGTCATTGAAATGTTGCCTTAGAGAGTGTTTTCAGGCCAACTGGAGAAGAAATAACATAGATTATTCTAAAATAGCAGATTCCTGACATTTTTGGTTAGAAGCAATATTAGGTATTTTGTACAATTCACACAGCATTCTAACTTTGAGTAGTTCTCTCAAGAACAATTTCTTTACACCTAAAA